>MU760787.1:34032-54554 GCA_026770625.1 Nicotiana glauca
TTTGACCTTCATGTCATCTTCTGGGTGTAAGAGAGGCATGCCCTCTCTTGAAAATCTATTGAGAACTTCAGAAACCTTCTTTAGTGTATTTTCTCGAACTTCCGAAGGCAAAAGATCCTTTGGTATCACAAGACGGACACTGCTCAAACTATCAATCTGTCAATAATTTGTTTAGCAGAAAATACATCAGGTACATCAACAAGTGAACAACAAGTCTAAATTTAATTTGCATGAACGACATTGTAATTTAATTTTCACTTTCATGACCTGCTAGAGAGCAGATACATGCAACACATGATTAGATGAGAAACGATTTTCAAAATCTATGACAAATCCCAGCATTCAGATGCAGAAAGAGAAGGCAGAAGGGCAGAAAAATTAAAACAAAGAAGTGATGACACTGCAAAAGTAGAAACAGAACTTGGATGTTACCGGAATGATTAGCAGTTAAAACATCATCTACACCGTAACTCCATCCATAATAGTTTGGTAGTAGTTAAGGTAATACAGAAGGATGTAGATCAGAATAACCTGACTTAAAAGGTGTAGCAGGAATGTTCTCCTCTTAATTTTTCCCTTTTTGATAGTAAGGTTGCACTGAGAAATGACAAATTACAAAGACTACCAAATTTGTTCCAACAATATGTACGGAGGAATATATTGTTACCTTTCTCAAAAATATGCACAGATGAGTATCAAGAGGAAATTGCAGATCTATTTGTACTTCAGCACCAAGAAAGAATCAGCTATGCTTTATCTAAGTAGTTTTTTAGTTGAAATGTAATTTGTGAAGGACTTCTGCAACTAAAATGTGGTCTGCAAGTCGGAAACCTACCATCTCTCACCAGCACAGGCATAGGTAACTCTATCCAGCACGGCTTAGGCACAAGGGAAAAATTTCCCTAGCATCTTAACTTACAAAATTTGGTGTATCATCAGATATTGCTAGCAGCAAAATATGCATAAGGAGCTTACCTGGGACAAAGGAAGAGAAATAACAGCTGGTTCCCCGGCATTCTTCAACGGGACAATTTTGATTGTCTTTCTACCAACCTCATCCTTCTGCACTATACATCTCGTAAGTACATCTATCGCATAGTTCGCATCCTCCGGTTTTTTGTTTGCATCATCTGAACATAACATTCGACTAAAGGTTAAGAATCTAACTAGCAAGAGAACCCAACTACTGTCTAATTAAATATCATCTCACCTTCAGAAAGACCTTTCACCCTTTCAAAATTAATTATTACTCCCCATGTGACCTCTTCTTTGATGGAGAAGGTTGGAACATCATCATCAATCTTCGTACACTCAATGCATACAAGCCTACCAGGCTGCAAGAATGGCAAGCAATATTTTGGAGATAAAACAATGTTACGTACATCCTTCTTTAAGCTCTTATATTGTTCTAGAAGACTATAATATCTTTCAAGGCTATCTTCTTCTTCAATCACAATTGAGTCTCTCTCCTCTTCCAGAATTTTTGCTTGTTTCTGGCAAGAAAACAGAAAAAATAAAAACAAAACCTAAAAGAACTTTAGGGAGAGGGAGCCAGGAGTTGAGCCAATTGACAAACCTCAAGATCAGGAATTGCACGATCTGCTTGAAATTGATAGAACGAGTCACGGAGAAGATTTTTAGGATCAGCATCTTTACACCGTATTTGATTTAAAAGCATGTTATAGCTTAAATGGAAGGCACTGACATACACAAACAAGGAGTCAAAACACAACGTTGGAAGTGATACTATGATTAAGAAAACTTTTGTCTGCGTGTGGTGGGAGATAGGTGACAAATAAGACAATGCTGAAACGGCTGTGTTCATCAATTTAACCAATTATTCATTTTTTTAGTAGTGTCAAATAGCTGCATAGTTGTCGTCAATGCATTATTTGCAGTCTAGATATAAATTGACATAAATATTAATCAATGTCTTTTTTTCCTTTACGCACTGCTTCTTAATGGAAAAGAACATATTTCTGATCCTCTAAGAGGAAGAAAGATATTTTACTCAGGGTGTTTGGAAGATAACTACCCCCAAAAGGTAATTTGTTTCGGCTTGACAGCACTCTATGAAGCATGTTTGACTCGAGATAATCTCAGCTGAAGGAACATACCCATTGTTAACAGGTGCTACGTGCCAACAAAGTATAGAAACCAACAGTCACCTCCTACTACACTGCTCAGTTGCTACAGATATCTGGAACACGCTCTTTTCAGTTTTTGGACGAAGTTGGGTCATGCTGGGATACCTACATATTCTTGGAAAATTGATATGACAATCTGGATTTTTTTTTTTTTTGAATGGAAATCTGGAAACGCTTCATGCCTGTATTTTTTGGTGTGTCAGGACAGAAAGGAAAGAAGACGTTCTGATGGAATATCAACTCCTAATCAAACTCTCAGGCCAAGTGCCTTCTATTTCTATATAGCTGGGGTAATTTCCCCCGTGAACTCCCCTGACACTTTTTTCGACTTTGTAGCTCCTTATCTTTAGCATAGGGCACATTGTTATGGAACTAACAAACTCACTTTGTTCTTACCATCTTTTGTACTATTTGCATCTGCTTGATGCCATTAATGAAACCACTTCACCAAAAAAAAAGTTCTTGACATAAATGAGTAGTCAAAAGTGACACCTGTTTAATGCATCAGCACTTCCTTTTAGCATGGATTTCACTGTAGGAGGTTCAAGCTTCTCGTCAACCATAAGAATGCAGATCCCACGTTCATCAATCCCCCGACGACCAGCACGACCACTCATCTGAATATACTCACCACTGGATATCCACCTAAACTTGTCTCCATCAAATTTACGAACATTTGTGAAGACAACAGTTTTTGCAGGCATGTTCAGACCTATACTGAACGTCTCTGTGGCAAACAAACACTGCAAGAAAATCATATAAAGCTACATGATCAGAATTGAGCTTAGAAGAGTCTCTTACGGAGGATAAAAGTATACCGAAACTTTTATGCATATATCAGTGCAACTGCACAAGTATCTGTGTATCTATGACTTCAGAGGTACTTTAAGATGAGGTAAACAAATTTTGGGGAAAAAAAGAGATAATATATATTCCTCTGGCGCCTTGAGAGAATGATGACAGAAGTATTTCGATGGAGAGGCTTAGCAGGCATTGAACGCTTAAACAGGAGTGTCGATCCCAACTAAAACAGGAGAGTGGTCAACTATGAACAAGAACTTTCTAGCCAATATAGAAGGCAACATTAATAACCAAAGCATCATTCTATCACTTAGTTGAGTTATTAATATGCCTGCATAGAACATTCTAATCTACTCTATAACTGCAGAAAAATTTCAGGACATAAGATAAATATATCTTTAAATGCAAACATAAAGTTAATCAACTTCTTGGATTGAATGAAGTCAAGTAGTAACATAAAAATCCTTCTCCTAATAGGATTAATTCTTTGAAGCAATTAAAAATTATTTTCTCCCTTACCTTGATGAATCCTTCTTGGAACAGGATTTCAATCACTTCTTTCAATATGGGAAGCAAACCAGAATGATGCACACCAATTCCACGTTTCAAAAGGGGAAGCATATTTGAAACCTGCAATGTCAATTATCAACAATCAGTCATTAGTAAGAACTCTTTCCAAACATCAAGAGCATGAAGCAATAAATTTATCGCATAACTGAACCATCCCAGGAATACATGGTGGGGAAACAATGGTAGTACTTAGTAGGAAAAGAGTCTCAGTGTTTCACTTGTAACCACATATAAAATCTCACCCAGGACAACTACAATAAAAAATAAATATAAGATGCTTACCTGCGGCAGCTTTTTATCATCATCCGATAAAATGTCCATAGCACTCCAAAAAATAGTTTCAATATTCACCTTCTCATCATCACTGTTAAGATCCATTTTAGCCATCTATTTCCATATTGAAAAGGCAGTATAGTTAGCGCATTAAGCAAGACTTAGACAGAAATAGATGTTCTCATGTGCCAGCAAACAAGTACATATAATTCTGCACAATGGAAAGCTGGTTCAAAGGTGGATAGAACAAAATATACTTCTACAGAATGAATATCATTTCAAAAGTTGATGGCATGTTCTCTTCTCTCTGAACCAAATGAAAAGGGGATATTACAGAGGAGAATCGTATGTTGGTTTGCCAACCTCACACAGAATAGCCATCTAAGAATTATTCGCTTGAGCAAAAGACACAAAACATACCTGCATTGCTAGAAATTCACATTCTCTTTTGCTGAAGCTGAAACATATTACAGGATCATATTGCCGCTGAATAATCATTTTAACCATCTTGAATATGTCACTATCTTCACCAGATTTGCCAACAACCAGACCCTTCTGCCACTTGCCGTTCTCTCTTTTCTTATCCCCTTCATTGGCTGGAACTAGAGCATTTAAAGCTTTCTGAAAACTATCCTCACGAAACTTCCCTTTTTCATCAACCACCAAGTATAATCCATCACCACCAGAAGGAAATATATAATGCTGAAGTGGTGTGGGTCTGTAGTCCGTATAAACAATGTGACATGGTTGCTGATGGACCTGCACTATGACAAACCAGGTTAATATCCAACCATAAGATTCATAAACAGGTTAAACTTTCAGAAATTAGTATCTCATCAAAACAAGGATAATTCAAGATCACTCTTTCTTAGTGGTGAACTATTTCAATAATAAAAGCTTTCCTCATCATCTCCCATTGTGGATAACTTGATACCTCAAGTCTGGGCTGACCAGAATAACTGGTATACAGCTATTGATTTGCATGCAGTGTCACAAAAAGGGGAGAGAGATTCATGAGACATGGGTCTCCTGAAAGATAAGGAAAGAGAGGCAAAGAATTAGGGTAAACCCCCTAAGCTTCTACCTTATTTAAGTTTCTTTTGCAGGTTTCCAGGATGAACTAATGGTCCAGCTGCACCTAGATAATGGCTTTGTGCCCGTATGCCAATCTTTAATCTACAACTCTTTGATTGGATTCTCTCTCAAAGCATCACCCTAGAATCTAGATTAGCCCATGCTCCATTGTATTTATGTTCTTCACTAAAGGTAAGTGAGGCCATAAATGACAATCATATACTTGGGCACGGTCGATACACATCACATAAAGTGCGCATAATATAACAAGCAAACGTTCTATTTTTCCTAATTATAAGTAGCAGGCAAAGATTACAACATTTCTCTTAAACCTCGAGTGTAACATCTCGTAATCAAATAACAACAAAAAAATTAGAGGATGTCACACTCAAGATTTCAAAAATATGCTAGTTCACTGCATATCATATAGCAATCAATAATCTACAAATCAAATCAAACTAAATAGGGATTCACAATAAAACAAGATTTAGGGGACACAAGATAGAAACCAAGCAATTTAGGAGTTCAACACTGACTCATGAACACCATAAATGTCAGATTATTTGAATTATTGATGAAACAAAGCCAAATCTTCTTCACCCTTCAATACATAACTCTAACATGTCCCCACATATCCAAAAGAAAAAAACGTGTCACCATCCTCCATATCTAAACACGTGCAAAAACTATCTACTTCGTGAAGCAGTTTATGAAGGAAGCAAGATTTGTTTTATTATATTACTTCCAAGACTTGAGCAACGTCATTAAGACAAACAAATTCTTGAACAGAAGACCAAAAGCAATCAAGAAATATATTACTCCAATTACTCCCTCCGTTTCAATTTATATGACACACTTTCCTTATTAGTCTATTCCAAAAAAAATTACACATTTCAATTTTTATTGCCACACAAATGTCATGACCCCACAAAGCTTTTATACCTTCATACTACAAGTGTCAAAAATCTTCCTTTTTTTCTTAAACTCCATACCAAGTCAAACCTAAGTTGCGCGGCCTCTTCGATTTTGGTGTTGTCCCCATCCCAATACGAGACGGGGACGGGAGCGGGATGCGTCCCGGATTCGATCAACTGACTTCGGACACTTTGACCAGAGTCCATCAACAAATTTGGTAGAAAATTTGAGATTTTGATTTCTCAAAATCAAAAATAAAACAGATTTAGGAGAATGAAAGAATAATGTCCATCTTGGAGAATGAAAGATTGAATTCTACAATATTCATGTAAGTTTTTCACAGAATCTCTCAAAATTTACAATATTTTTATAGCTCTACTTTTTATTAGCCGAATCCCCGCACCCTTATCTATATCCAGGTCCGCACCCCCGAATCTTAAAATTTAGGCCGAATCCGGTACTTCCGTCCCGTAGCGGATACCTGCACCCGATTCCGAGCAACTTAGAGTCAAACTAAGTCATATAAATTGAAACAAAGGGAGTATATCTTAAGAATTGCTCCAGTAACTTTTCGGTTGTTGTCATTAATATTAAAGTAGGACACCCTATCCATGAACATATCAAATGGTTTCTAGCATCAAGCATGCTTATCAATATAAATGTGTTTATAAAAGTTATTGATACCTTTGCAACCCAATCCGCAAACTCTTTAGCATTGGGCACCGTGGCCGAGAGGAACACAAAACGAGAATTTTTCGGGGCCATAACAATACTTTCCTCCCAAACCACACCTCTTTCTCTGTCACGCATGTAATGTACCTCATCAAAAATAACCCAAGCCACCTCCCTTATAACATCTGATCCGTTGTACTGCATACTACGCCAGATCTCTGTAGTCATTACCTGAAACCAAATCATACCTTAGCCTCCCCTGAAACCCCAGCATGAATAAGAAAAATTATGAGGAAATGCATCAAACAAAAACTGGGTATACCAAGCAAGATGCATTTGGATCAATCGTGACATCTCCGGTCATCAAACCCACATCTGAAAACTCCTCTTTGAATTCTCTATACTTCTGATTACTAAGAGCCTTAATTGGTGAAGTATATACTACTCGCTGGTTATTCTTGAGACACATGGCAATTGCATACAATGCAACAACTGTCTTTCCAGCTGACGTGTGTGCTGATACCTACATATACAACTTCAAATTCAGTCCCACCACCATTAAGTATAAAATAATCTTAACTAAGATGTATGTGAGATAAGTGTCAAATTTCAGAGAATCTGAAAAAACTGTAATTTGCCCTAAATGACATGTACTCATGATACGCGCCGAATAAAGACCCCAACTAATTCGGCATTTAGACTTATCTTGATTGATTGATTAATTCATACAACAACTGCGCCTCAATCCCAAGTAAGTTGGAGTTGGCTATATGAATATATATTACTGGCTGCCAGCCTGCTGCATTGATTAAATGAAATTAACTATTGGGAAAAAATGTAAGCTTACCATGACGGATTCGCCATTATTAAGGCAATTGATAGCTTCGGATTGAAAAGGGTCAAGGGTAAAAGGGAACTCCTTAGCAGGTTTTGAGTCTTGTTGAGGCAAAGTTGAAGCAGCAGAGGGAATATAGCCTTCTGGGTATGATACATCATGCACACATGCAACTGCTTCATCCACTAAACCATTTTGTTTCATCTGTTTACTTGGAGGAGCTATAATATTACCCTCATTATTTGAGAATTCTTGCGACTTCCTCTTAAAAGAACCCATCTTTCACTATTATTAATCCACAACCTAAAACAATTCAATTAAAGAAAGCCGTATTCAATCAATGAAAACCCTAAACTATTTTAGAACACGTACCATGTAAGAAATCAGAAAGAGTGAGGCAAACTAAGGGCGGCCGCGGCTCTAGGGTCTTCTCTTGCCTTAGGCTTCCAAATAAGTCATTATAAAATATATGTAATTTATATTTATACAATTATTGATAAAATATTTAAACCTTAATATTCATTTAAAATTTGGTAAAAGTAGGATCGAATGAGTTAATAGGATAAAATATTTTTTTCACTAAATTAAATAATATTCTTTCTTTCTTTTTTTATATATTTTATTATTTTATTTTTTAATTTCAACTCAAATTCTTTAAATTAGCTTCTTTTTTTGTCACATTTGATTGATCCATACATCAGTAAGCAATTTCATTTGTGTCTTATTTTTTTAAACTAAAATATTCCAGAGACAAATAGCGTAAGGTTCAAAACACGATCGATAATAGGCTCGATCCTTTAATCATTTTCGCTTAATGTTATATTTTTGTAAATTGGGAGAGTTCAATATTATATGATTTGCACAATAACCCATGTATTATATGATGTACTCTCATCACTTTTTTGTCTTAATATTATATGAATTTTATGAAAGAAATTCCATGGTTTTTTAATATATTTTAGTTTTAAGCCACCAATTTCGTTGAGACGCCCTCATTAATGATCAACAATTATTTTATAGATCAATGTCCCATGAACGTGTTATTCAACCAGCTTTATTCATATTTGATAACTAAATAAAATATTCACTAATTGTTGTCTTATCTTTGAGACTATAAAATTAGATTGAGAATATTAGGGATGGACATGTAGCTCAGGTAGGAGATTAGTAAAGCTTCAATTTAGATCCCCAAAAATTTTCAAAAATGAATTTTATGATTTTATTTCAAGTTAGACAATATTAAAATTTACAAAAGACCTTTGACAAAAGAAAGAAAGAAAGATTATCTACTCTTTAACACTAGAAATATTTTAGAACTTTGAATTATATATTTTATATATATATATATCATCTAATTTATCTAAGTTTTCTCTTACTAATATAAATGATGATACTACTATGTAAAGTTAAAGATTTTATCATTTGAGAATGTTATATTATAAATAACAAGGATGAAATAATAGAAACACTAACTTTTTTCTGCATATGTGTGTATATGTACTAATTAAAAAAGTATAAGGTTTCCAATTAAAATTTCGCACCGAACCTTGTTTGTAAGGAAGAGATAAAATTATTATTTTTTCTGTTAAAGGAAATATTTATATATAGCTAGTTAGCAAAAGAGATTATACAGTGTTCCTAAGATATCTGCCCAAAATACATCATTAGCAAACATCGGAGGAACTGGTAGCATACTAGATCTGTTCAAAAAAAGTTTCCTTTGCTGCTTTCTTAGCCAAAGCATCTGCCACCTTATTCTGCCCCTATAAGCTTGCTTCACCACTACCATGTCCATTCTGAATATTAATGACCTACATTCACAAATTATAGGATCATAAGTGAGGTTACTTGTCATTAGCATTTGGATAATTTCAGATGAGTCAGTATTGATTTCAAGGGGAACTAGGTTATTTTGATTCGCAAGTTGGATCCTTTTTAGGAAGGCCTTCAGTTCTGCCATAGTGTTGGTTGTATGGGGGATATTCTCCATAAACCCATTATCCAATCTCCATTGTGATATCTAAAAACTCATCATGTTCGTCATATCCCTGGATTCTTTTTAACTAGTCCATTTGTGTTCAGCTTGTAGAATCCTCTTCTTGGTTGCTCCCATTTGGTTGTGATTTGATGAGTTATCTTGGTGGAACCATTTTTTGTCAACACAAAGTATTTAGTGGCTTTGGAGATGGTGTTGGAAGAGTTGTTGAGTTCTTTTTTATTGTTAAAGAGATTATTATTGGTTAACCAGATGTGCCAGAAACATAAAGGGGATGATGTTTTCCCAGAGAAAAATGCTATTGAAAGGGTTTATTCCTGATTGAATTCCAGGTTGATGGTCGTTGGTGAGCAGAGAAGCTAGGACTCTTCTATCTATTTTCATTCGAGGCTTTGAAGAGGAGGTCATTCCAAAAGAGTACTGCATTATTACACTCAAAAAAGATATGGCCAATCGTTTCCTGACCATTGTTGCAGTAAGAGCAGAAAGGATCATAGTTGACCCCTACTCCGTGGAGGTAACTCTTTGTGGGAAGTCCCCTATGGGTAAGGAGCCAGATGAAATTTTTTATTTTATTGGGAGCTTGGAGCTTCCAGATCCATTTGAGGGAACCTTCTTCATCTTTGTCAAGGTTGTTGGTTGCCTTGCTTAGGAAAGAGTAAGTAGAACTGTTTGAGAAGTGGCCACTGAATTTAAACCCCATATGAGGGTGTCCTCCCTTGTAGGATTTGGTGGAATGAAGACAGAGTTTAACAAGTTTAGGATTCTAGGGGGAGTTAATATGGATAACTCTCAAGCCCATGAATTGTAGACTCGGTTAACCTTGGCATTTAGGTCATTTTGAGTTAGAGGACCCTCAATCAATTCCCTAATTTCCGGATGGTTAGGAATCCAGGTATCATTCAAAAAACTAACCCTATTTCCTTTGTGAACTACCCATCTGCTTGATTTGTAGCAAGTGTCCCAAGCCTTTAGAATGCACTAAGTAGGAGACTTAGGGTACCTTGGATATCTAGAAGTTCTAGTTATCCTCTGAGTGTGGCTCATGTTGCAGTGCTCATGAATGAAAATTCTTGCCCATAAGCTATTGGTATTTTGGTAAGTCCTCCAGGCAAGATTTGTAATAGTTGCTTTGTTCTTAAGGTAAGCTTTTTGGAGCCCTAATCCTCCATTAGCCTTCTTTTTTGTGACCTCGTCCCACTTGATTGGGTGCAACTTTTTCTTTTCAGGGGTGGTGCCCTATAGAAAGTTCCTTTGGATTTTATCAATTTGTTTGGTAACTTGAGTGGGCAGATTGATATATTGCATGACATGACTAGGAATGTTATTTAAGGAGGTCTTTGCTAGCACAGTGCTACCAGCCATGCTTAGGCAGCTTCTTTTCCATCCACCCAACTTGGATTGCATGTTATCAATTATGAATTGAAAGTCAGCATTGGTTCTTCATCTTTTACGGAGGTATCCGGTATTTCTTGAGTAACTGTGGCTTGAGGAATCCGGTAGTTGCATCCTATTATGGTTTGACCAATTCTGCCGCAAAACGTACAAAACATCCCTTCTCTTTCATACATGTTTATGATCTCCTATTATGAATGAGGTTCCAACCGGTATTTTCAGGGAAACTTGGATGCAAATGCGAGCATAATATCCCCTAAGAGTGGAGGATGTGCATTGGTCAATTTTTAATAACTTACCTAGCTTTCTTCCCACTTTTTCAAGTATATCTTTATGATAGAACTATGTTGGCAATTGTGGGAGGCGAATCCAGATGGCAGTAGAAAAAAAGGATAGCCTCTTGTGGGACAAACTTAGATTCTCATGTTCGCACTGACAGGAAGTTCCCTGAGATGAACTATATCCTATGTGAAGAGTGATCACGCCCAACTACGCCTTATAAAAGGACACGCGGATATTGCAAATATAACCTGAGTATTTATGCCCAGAGTTGAATCCACAGAGAATTAACCTATCAATTAATTTTGTCGGACTTACTAAATTCTTTAAAATCAACTTCCCCAAATGTTTTAAACAATAGTTGATGATATTTCTAATAACTAAGATTAAAAGTAAATAAACATCTGTAAACTAAATATGCTTGGGTTGTAAACAATAATGAGAAGGTTCTAAGGTAGTGATTTCCCTTATTGATGGAATACTTTCCGGTTATGTTTCATATAGATTTACCAAAGCATCTCTATCAATCACGAGCACTCTTTTTACCGTAAATCTCTCTCGAGTAATTATGATAATTTACTACATGCACTCTCCCGAGATACGCTAGCTGACTTTGTTTATTACAGCTCACTTTAGATTGCACCCAAGGCTTCGTTATCCCTAATCCCGCCTTTAAATCCGCAGTTATAGATCCCTCTTATAGTTTGGGAGTGGTTTTGTTCAACAATTACCTAAATATGCACTCTCTTCCGAGTTATGCACACTAAACAGGCACAACTAATTGAGGATCCTGTCTATTAACTACAACAAACATGTAGTGGAACAAATAGAGATTAACTGGCAAACTATACTAATATAATCAAGAAGTGTCCTTTAATAGGTTCCATCAAAACCTTAGACTAAAGTATTTAGCTACTCATAACAACGTAAAGATAAACTACGAAAATATTCATAACCCAAAATTGCAAGAAAAATAAGAGATAAAGAACTATGATATTTTTGGGTGATCTCTCACACTTGTTTGTCTTGCCAAAATAATCTCATAATCAATCCTGCCCTAATGTGGCCGAATTTCTATATCTTATAAGGGTTTTACACCAAGTTTTCCCGACTTGACACTTTGGTCCCTGAAGCTTCCGCGTTCTGCCGCCACGACCGCGGCCATAATGGTCCTCTGAATCTGCAGTAATGTTCTGTCGCGGTACTACCGCGGTTACGGTCGGATAGCGGCAGGCCAGGTTCAATTTCGGTTTTGTCCCTTCGCTTGGTGCACTTTGTGGGTATTGTATGATTGGCCTCCTTTTTCCGTAATTGATCCCAAAAGTACTCCACAGACTTCTTTTATTGGATATAGCCTACAAAGCATGAAAAATACTAATAAGAGTATTTGGTTATCACTTTTTACCATAATGCTATATAAAAATATGATTCTTTAAGGCCTAATTATAGTCTAATTCACTTATTATCAACAATCCACGCTTACATCTTTACTCGTCCTCGAGCAAGTTGGACCACACTTCTAGGCCTAATCATTAGATACATAACCCTTTTTATGTCACCTGCCATTATGAAAGAACAACCTAAGCGGTGCGACAGCCACACCTCAGATGAAGACTCTAATGTCATGACACATTTGCGTTTACTCTATATACTCTAAACAGAAGTGAAGACTTGCTTTTTCTTCTTGAGTTAAATTCCCTCACATTATATTTTTTAGAGAAGTTCCACACACATGAAGCCAAACAACAAGGAACTGTAGATAGAACGAATTTACTCACTCTCAGCAAAGAACATTCATATGCCACAAAGATACACCATAAGCTTGCCCTTAGTGTAAACTCTACTAATCGAGCTGTTCAGTCTAAGATCAATAGGGCTTCATATGGTTGTAATGTAGGCTACGAGACGGGTAGGATACATTTAAATATGAGAGTGACTACACCTCCCTAAGAACTTTAATACATCCATTTTATCAATTAAACCTCATCCTTATGTCACCCCAAAATTCCACCTTCACATCAATGTAACTACCCCATTCTTCTTTAAGCACACTTGCGTCAAGAGCCACCACTTATCAAGGAGTTTTTTTTTCAATTCAAGTGGCTCTTCCTTTTTCAAAACAGTGCACCTTTCTCCTTATTCAATTAGTTCCACTCGAAAGCCAAGCCGACCACCCCACACTTTAACTTTTACAAGGTTCATAACAATTCAAGTGCTCATCAGAAATGAAAAGATTCAAATAGATGGTTAATTCAAATATATGGGTAAGGCTTGTAATGTGGTTGCCAAAGAAAAATGATTATAGGCTCAAAGAGGTTAACTATGGTAATATGTGCAGGTGGGTTCATGATTATATAGGCTACACAAAGAAATTCCTAAATCATCTCTAAGACCAAACAACTTCTATTTCGTTTTGCACACACACGGGGCAAGTTCTAGGCATCGCATGCAAGCATAGAATACGTGTATGACCTCACACACACTTGGCATATAACATATTCCGAATTAGTTTGTCAACACATTCACGTAAGCGTTCAAGTAAGACAGGGTGTGCAAAATTAAGGCATAAGATTAAGAGTCTATACATGAGCCTAGACGTCGCACCCTCAAGTTCGTTTTAAGTATTTACAGGTATGTACACCACGGGATGCATTCTTGACCTTACCCATCTTTGCCCAAGAGAGTCCTAAGGGACCTAAAAAAATTAAAGAAAAAATTTACCTAACCCAGTTCAAGAAAAGCCATTGGAAAAGAACCGTGGTAAAAAAAAACAAGGGGGAATTACTACACTACCTAAAAAGAAAAAGAAGAAAAAATATTTTTGGCTTTTTTTATTAGACTACTTCCCTCAAGAATATTGTCTAAGTGGTCCGTCATCAGGAAGAGTCTCCTACCTTTTCTAGATTTTTTTTATCCGACCTTAGCCCTCAAGAAACCTGTCGACAAGTGTCCGTCGTTTGGACAAGTCAATGACGTCTAACATAAATACAAACAAAAACAAAAATACAAAACTACAACATACTTAATGCATATATACACTAATAATACACACACTAAATAAAGTCTCCCACCCCACACAAAAAGAATATGGCATGTCCCCATGTCATAAAACAATGAAAGCGCAGAAGGGTAAGAGAACTTCCCTGGTCATCAGTCGGAGTCAGAGACGGTGTTGGGGTCCAATTTACAGGCCCTCCCTATAACGCGGAACCAAGCCATCATCCGACTCTCAGACCGGGCTTGCCGTCTAGACATGGCATCCAAACGTACAGGCAGGCCATCCACCGAGGTGCGAAGTTCTACCACCTCTTCCTCCAAAGAAGGCAACCTGGGTCGGCTGGAGTGTGATCTAGAGAACTCCGCCCCAGTTTGGGGTTGCCGAGAGGATCCGAAAACATCATAAGATCTCCTGGGTGGTGCTGGGATGTCATCATCGTCGTCAAGCTCAATGGGTACGGGTGCATATCTGTCCACTTTAATCTTTGAAGCTCTGAATGTTGTTTTTGTGGGCAAAGTTCCATCTGTAGGACTGGCGGGGACATCAACCAGCAGACATAACCTCATCACAAGTGAGGGGAAGTAAAACCCCTTAGTCATCAGAGGTGACAGTAGGATCATTTCATCTCCAATTATTTTAGCAACATCAACGTCCTTCCTGGTTACGAAGCACCAAACCAATAGAGCCTGTAAGTTGTTCACATATGACGTGTTGCCAGTGGGAAATAATCTGCTGCAAATAATGGTGAACCAGCACTTAGCCTCCCATGTGAACGACTTGGAATGAAGGCTCATGTACTCTTGTATCCAAACTGGTCGTCCCCCTGAGCATATTGGTTCAATCAGAGTGTCCCAATCGAACCTTGGAGAATTGTGGTGATAATCAGTTTCACCAGTGAACGGAGGCAGCTGAAAGACCTGGCGAATCTTCAGTAAATAGGCATCTACCACTTTACCCCGCACAACCACAGAATGGCATATATGTTCCGGGAAGTTCGCGTAGAACTCCCGGACTATCATTGGGTTGGCCGTTTCAGGTTCCTCGAACAAGAACTCCATCCCCCCATGTCTGATTTCTTCGTACATGTCCAATTTTTCTATATGGAGGGCAGCTCCATCAATAGCAATCTTTGGGACAAAGCTTTTTATAGCTTTAGCAAGAAACCTGTCCTCTGCCTTCTCGGACGCGAACCGGGTGGCATCATACATCGGCACTTCAAAAGTGCTTTCCGAGTTCCTACGCTTCTTTCGGGCCATAGTACCTGCAATCCATTCAGCATAACGATCAGGGGCAGCCAAACATGTGCCAGTCGGATGGGTACTCAGACTTCGCCACCCGCTGGCACCAAACATTTCCCTTTTTGTCAAGCATGGACAATATAACCATATAGTAAGGTGACCAAGTGGACAACATCCACTATTGTCCCCACACCACTATCAATGATACAATTCCGCCATATAAGACCCCGCAAGCTTCCACAAATTAATAACAATTAAGTGCTACCACCACCCACCCCACACAAAAATTGTCAACTAGGAACACACCCCCACATCTACACAAATCAACCCCAAATACCATCTACAACACCAAACTTGGAGTCTAAAACCCCATTGCAACCAAAATCAAGAATTCTACACAACAATCATTACATAATGCAAAGTACATAAAACACAAGAAAAAGTAGAACAACTTACTGTCACACCTCCTTTTTACCTACACCCGCAAGGGTATAAAGGAGTTTTTCCAATTAAAGGACAATCAAAATGGGATTTGTTTATTCGATTCAGAGTCGCCACTTGGGAGATTTATGGTGTCCCAAGTCACCAGTTGAATCCCGAATCGAGGAAAATAATTACTCTGTTTAATAGTCCGCAAACTAGAAATCTGAGTAAAGAATTCTGTTAACCCGGGAGAAGGTGTTAGGCATTCCCGAGTTCGATGGTTCTAGCACGATCGCTCAACTGTCACATTCGGCTTAAATTATCTGATTTTTGAACAATTATGAACCTATGTGCAAATTTTAATTTTTTTTATCCACCTTTATTGTTTTTTTTTAAAGAAGAAGATTGAAACGTTGTTAAAATACGTCTCGAATCACGTCGCATAAATGCACCCGTGATTTTTGACATATTTTAACTTCGTTGGGATTTGGATTTGGGTCACATAAATGTGCACCCGAGTTTAAGAAGGTAAAATTAATAAATAACACGCCTAAAGCAACTAACGCATTGTTAATTTTGCGGGAGGCCATGGAAGTTCGCTAAATGGCGCGTCCCGAGTTCTAAATATTTTAAAGAACTAATTAGAGAGGGCCACGCAATTTGTGATTTTATTCGGCGGGGCGCACCTCATTTATATTTAAAGGCCAAACTAAAGCAAACTACAGTTTTCTATTTAATCGTCTATAAAATACAAAGAAAATGCCCTAATTAATTAACATTACTCAATTTAAAGAACAACCTTAATAAGATCCTCCAACATTTTTGGGCTTCGAACTTGGCCAAGTAAGAAGAATTTTCAGCCAGCTTTGGTAAGAAAATGTCCAGTAATAGGCATGAGCTCAGGCCTAAATGAGAGAGGGAAACTGTTCGACACTGGGTCCTATACAGATTCAGGCCCATGTCTAATCCTAGCTGAAGCAGTCACGTTTTGGGCTTCCAAATGAGCCCAGATCCCTCTTGATTTTACCTTCAGCCTATTGGCTTTACTTAACCAGTTTTAACTTCATGCTAATTACAGCTCACTAAATTTATATCTTATCAACCATTCGACAGAGTTATACATGATTATCCAAAAATATTAAACTAATTAAACTAAAGCATGTGAAATTACATCCTAAGGATTTCTATGTAGGAATTGAATCGGCAAAAGAAGAAATTACACTATAACATATGCTTGCTTTTATACTAATATCAACTTAAAACCTGTTTGGGATTCAATTTATGCCAACAACTTATTTTGAATTTAACTTCTAGCTGGATTTGAATTAGTTGAAGACTACTAATTTCTAGACAATTCATACGGTCAAATATCAGTTACGGAAGAAACTTACGATCTCCCAATCAATTTCATAGTCATGCCTCTCTTCTATAGAACGAAATCTAACTAACAGGACATTAAACATAATCCTCACTACCACTGAATGATCATATCGAGTTTATTAGTCTCAAACAGTCCTAATTATACAGTCCATGGTTTATGCATATACAAATCAGAATTAAGCTACATTAAACTATTACATCTAGCATCTATTTATTCCAAACAGGCAGGGTTCGAGGAGCAAAGGAATGAGCATTCTTATTTCATTTCCACTTCAAATCAGCACCAATATAACAGGAGAGAAGCAAATACCTGGAAATCATGAACAATGAGAAGAAGAAGGAATCAACAGTAGCAGACGTAATCCACAACAACAGTTGAAATCAATAGCACATGATCGATTTGGACTTAAAAAACATCACAATCCGCCCAGAAATGATTGTAGAAATTTTAAACCAGCAGACACACAAACAGATCTTATATATACTAGGAATTCAAACTAAACTAATCTTAGAAAAGCTTTAATGAAACAGTATTTTTTTTGGATTCTTGAAGGTGTTTTTTTTTGGTTTTTGAAGATTTTGGAATTTGAAATTCAAGTTTCAGATTGAAACTTGTTGAATACTTTGGGGGGGGGGGGGGGGGTTTAGAGGCTGAAACTTTTTCTCTTTAAAGTCTCAATCTCTAGCAGTGTGTGTCTGTGTTTATGCTCTCAGTATTTTTAGATTTTTCTTAGCTCTCAATTTTCAAAATTCCTCCAGTCTTAATGTCTGTGTGTCTGAAGGTCCTACCCTTGGTCTCTCTATCTCTTATTTTTCAGAATTTTCAGACCTCTTAAGCTCTCTTTTCAAGCTCTCACTTCCTCTTTTCATGTCTCTAAGGTCGGTTTCTTTCTCTCAATACTCTCTAGTATTTATACCCTTCCTCAAACCTTTTCCAGCTCATGAGAGCACTAAACTCATTAAGAAAATATTTACCCCCATGTTATTCTCCAGTCTTTCACTACTGAAATGTCAATTCCACTATTAACCCCTTTGCCTATTATTTTAATTCAATTGTTATGGGCAGCCTAATATTAATTCAGATTTTAAAACCTTTCCAACTTGTAAAAGCATTTGTTCAAAAATGAATTCCACATCCCTCTCTGATCTTCCCACTATTTTATTCAACACATGTTACTCCCTAATTTTTCCACTATTGAATGTCTATTAACCTTTTCAGTTCCACTTAGGATTTCTCCAATCAATTCATTATCAGCCTATTTCTTAACTACTGATGGTTCAAATCCAACTTAACCCCTGAATTACCCCTGAAATCCCCTGTGAATTACTTTTAAATTTAACAGCAACCGGATCAACTCACATGGGTCAAATTATTAAGCTATGCGACCTATTTTAACTAAACTAAATGCCCACCACCAAACAAGTATAATAAGAAACTGAACATTCCTATTGACTCGAACCAAACAATCTAAAAAACATTATGAAATAGAACCTGGAAAATTCTGACTTCAAATAGCAAATGACAACACTCAATTAATCTAAAACTTGACTCAACCATTGATTCAACTAACCAAACAGAAGAAAAGAGATGAAGCAGAAAACATGTATATGAACACATGAAACGAATATACAGGAACGGAAAGGAAAGATAAAAGAAGGGAAATGAAATGAAAGAAAAGGAAACTCACCATTTTTTACTCGGACTTGACTGTACCTTCCGATTTCGACGCCTAATAATGTTAATCACTTGTTCTTTGTCAGAACAAATGAATAACACTATTAAGTGACAAAACCGGCTCTAAAATTGACATAATCGCCATCAATCTCGAACTTAGGTCTATCATCTTAGGACCCGGATTGGGGATTTTAAGATTCGAAGAATTTAAAATTGATTCAAGGGAAAAATCTTGGAAATTATAGAAGATGGATGGGAAAGGATCCTAGGGCATTAATTTGGGGCTGAAATGAGATGGCGCCGCCACCAGGGGATTTTGTGGCGGCGCTAGGGTTCTTGGCTTTAAACTGATATTCGACATGTTCCCGGAATATTCGAAGGGATTTGATATGAGGAGGTGTTGGTGGTCATTTGCTGTTATTTTTGTGGACATAGGAGATGGTGCCGCTGGACATGGTGGAAGGCTGTTAGGATTTTGATATTTTGAGGAGGTGGGATGGAATTCGAGGGAAACTGAGGATGGAACGGAGATGGGGAGGTTGAGGTGAAGAGATGGTGTAATTTTGGGGCTGTTTGGACCATCGGAACCGCCGTGAGGCGATTTTCGGTGGGCGGAGTAGGGTGGTGGGAAGTGGAGAGAGACGGGATGGTCTCTGAGCTGTTAGAGACAAGGGAGGGGGGGGGTCTGAGAGGGGCTGAGGTCTGTTTGGGGATTTATATACGTAAGGGGGAATTGGATCCAAGCCTTTCGATCAAATGAGATCAACAGCTTGGATCGATTGACTTAATGAAACGATGTCATTCAGACAAACTTGAGACCGGGTTGGTCTCTGATGGAACGTGTCAGGTCTGAACACGGGTTAGGGCAAAGGATTTTGATCGTTCGATCAAATGGATTCAACGGCTGGGATTGAGACGCCTGAAATAACGTTGTTTGGTTGGGGCTGGAGACGAGCTAGGATGGGGGCAGGTTTGGGCCTGATCAGGTGTGGGTTTAGGTTTGTTTGGTTTGGGAACTTAATTAGAATTGGCCCAATTTGATTTCTTTTCTCTTTTTTTATTAATTTTCTTTTATTTTCTTCCCAAATTATTTTCCAAAATTAAAACCTAAAATCCTAAATTAAATTATAAAAACCTAATTGAATTAAATGCTAATTAACTCTAGATAACAATTATCACAAATAACTAAATACAGAATCACACAATTAAACACTAAAATGCAAAGTACGTTATTTTTTGCGATTTTCCATTTTTTATAAATCAATTACTTTAATTGATCAATCCTAGTTGTAAAATTGAAACCTAAATGTAAATGCAACATGTTTTTATTTTATTATTTTTTTCTATTAATTTAAACAAAATAAACATGTACATGCAAATGCAAACAATGACGGAAAATACCATAAAAATTCATAAAATTGCAAATTGTTATGATAAATATCACATTATGGTGGATGTCTACTCTTCTTCCATGATCTTAATCTCAAATGTTTAATGACATATTTTGTATGTTCAATGACATATTCCATGACATATTTTCTTCACTTTTTATGCCTATATAAAGGCCTTGTAATAGATGAGAAAATATACACAATTGAAGTAGAAAATCTCTTCCTTCTCTCTATCTCCATTTCTTGTTCATGTTTTACTAAATTGCTTTTATTTCCTAGTTCCATATTGTTACTTTGAATTATATTTCATAACACGTTATCAACACGGGTCTTTAACTAATTGAGATTATTTGTGCTAGTCGAATTTTTGTCTTCTTCCCAACAAAGATATACTTGATATTATCTTATGAAGTAAGAAAAATGAAATGTCTTGCCGTGGAAAGGTGAGATTAATTCCATA
>MU760787.1:62361-73486 GCA_026770625.1 Nicotiana glauca
GGGGGTTGTGGAGAGGTAGGGTTTGGTTGGAGGAAGGGAATAAGAAGAAGGAATAAAAAAAATGAGGGTTTTGGGTTATGGGAAGAAGAAGAAGGAAGAGAGAGTGGGTTTTGAGAAGAACAAGAAGAAGAAAGAAGAAGAATGAGAGAAGATGAGAGAAATGGAGAAAAAGTGGGTGGTGGGTTATGGGGAGGGTGGGGTTAGGTTAGGTTAATTAAAGGGGGAAAAGAGAGGGAAAAGGAAAAAAATATAGAAAAAAATCTGCAAATCGTACCTGGTCCCGTTCTGACCTACTGCGGTCCCACCATGGTTACGCCAGAACCACGGTGGACCCTCTTCAGAGAGGGTCTCTAACTGGAGTACTACCGCGGTTATGCCGCGACCGCTGTGGACTTGTTCCTGAATGCCAATTTCGGAGTTCTTTTCATTGTTTTGCCCCTTA
The DNA here is from genome assembly GCA_026770625.1 of Nicotiana glauca. NCBI lineage: Eukaryota > Viridiplantae > Streptophyta > Magnoliopsida > Solanales > Solanaceae > Nicotiana > Nicotiana glauca. The sequence continues at coordinate 62,804 of MU760787.1, forward strand.
GGCACTATTTTTACCTCTTTTAATGCCTACCTTACCCATGTTATGCCCATGCTAGTGATGCAAAGTCCTCCGCATTATCCTGCATATATATAATATGTTAGAAATTATACTATCGTGGATTACCTCCCATGAAGCGCCTGATTTAATGTCGCGGCACGACGCAGCACGAACGCAATTAAGATTCGCTCAACCTCTTTTTTTTTTACATGACATTACATATTACACTTACAACACATTCATGAGTTGCCTCCCACATAGCGCCTGATTTAACGTCGCGGCACGACGCACGTGAGCGCATTTAAGGCTCGATCGACCTCTAAGGTTCAGTCAGGTGGATCTCAGACCCTTCATTTGGTTCGTTCATGCCCACATATAGTTTCAATCTCTACCCATTGACTCTAAATGTACGAGAGTCTTTCTCTGCGGCAATCTCTACAGCACCTGAAGTGAATACTTCAATCACTCGAAACGGTCCAGACCATCTTGACTTAAGCTTACCAGGGAACAATCGCAATCTTGAGTTATAGAGCAATATCATGTCCCCGGGTTTGAAATATCGCTCAACAATGTTCTAGTCGTGTAACCTCTTCATTCTTTCCTTATACAATCTTGTGCTCTCAAAAGCAAAATGTTTGAACTCGTCAAGCTCATGCAACTCAGTGATTCTAGTTGTGCCTGCAGCCTTAATATCTAAGTTCAACTGCTTCAATGCCCACCACGCTTTATGTTCAAGTTCCACTGGCAGGTGACAGGCCTTTCCAAACACCAACTTATATAGTGACATACCAATTGGTGTTTTAAACGCAGTCCTGTAGGCCCAGAGTGCATCATCTAGCTTTCTCGCCCAATCAGTTCTTGTGGCGTTCACAATCTTAGTTAACACGCTCTTTATCTCTCTGTTGGACACTTCAACCTACCCACTAGTTTGCGGGTGATAAGGGGTGGCCACCTTGTGGCGTACATCATACTTTGGCAACTTCTCGAAGGCTCTATTACAGAAGTGAGTGCCTCCGTCACTGATAATCGCTCATGGTGTCCCAAATCGGGTGAATATGTTCTTTTTCAAAAATCCCACCACTACTATTGCATCATTAGTGGCCAACGCATTAGCTTCTACCCACTTGGACACGTAATCCACAATAACAAGTATGTATTTATTGCCAAAGGAGCTGACGAAGGGACCCACGAAGTCAATCCGCCAGACATCAAACACTTTCACCTCTTGAATCGGGTTCATGGGCATCTCGTGGCGACGGGAGATATTCCCAGTTCGTTGACATTCATTGTAGCCCTTCACCTATAGGTGCGTATCTCTAAACACTGTTGGCCAAAAGAATCCGGCCTCAAGCATTTTCGCAGATGTCCTGACCCCTCCAAAATGTCCTCCATATGCTGATGTGTGACAAGCCTGCAAAACAGAAGATTGTTCTATCTCGGGGACACACCTCCGGATCATATTGTCAACACATATTCTAAACATATAAGGCTCATCCCAATAATACATGCGGCTATCACGATAAAATATTTTTCTTTGGACAGATGAGAGGTCATACAAAACTATACCACTGGTCAGGTAATTATCAAAGTCTGCATACTATGGTGCTTCCTAGAGACTAGTAGCGAGCAGCTTCTCGTCTGGAAAAGTTTCTAGAATGTCCTCAACCTCAACCGCATTTTCAGCTCCCTCAAGTCGAGATAGATGATCAGCGACTTGATTCTTTGTGCCGTTACGGTCACGAATTTCAAGGTCGAATTCTTGCAATAGCAACACCCAACAAATCAGGCGCGACTTAGACTCCTTCTTCTCAATCAAGTACCTAAGAGTTGCATGGTCAGTGTATACAATTACCTTAGACCCAATCAGAGACGATCTCTTGTCGAAAGCAAATACCACAGTCAACATCTCCTTCTTAGTGACAGTGTAGTTCAGCTGGGCTCTACTCAGCATTCTACTAGCATAGTATATTGGATGCATTAGCTTGTCTTTCCATTGTCCCAACACTTCCCCCACTGCGTAGTCACTAGCATCACACATGAGTTCGAATGGTTGCTCCCAGTCGGGGGCAACTATGATAGGTGTTGTGACCAGCCTCTTTTTCAGCTCCTTGAATGCTACCCTGCAATCATCAGAAAACAAGAAAGGGTGATCTTTTTCTATCAACTTACATAGAGGGTTGGCAATTTTTGAGAAGTCTTTTATGAATCGCCGATAAAAGCCGGCATGCCCGAGGAAGCTTCCGATTGCCTTGAATGAAGTCGGAGGGGGTAGCCTTGCTATCACATCTTCGCACGATCCACCTCAATTCCTTTGCTTGACACCTAGTGTCCCAAGACTATACCCTCTTGTACCATAAAGTGGCACTTCTCCCAATTCAGAACCAGGATAGTCTCGATACACCGCTTCAACACACGAGTCAGATTTATTAGGCACTCATCAAATGAGTTCCCCACCACTGAGAAGTCATCTATGAACACCTCCATTATATCCTCTACCATGTCAGTGAATATGTCCATCACGCACCGTTGGAAGGTGGCGGGTGCGTTGCATAGGCCAAAAGGTATCCTCCGAAAGGCATAAATGCCATACGGGCAAGTGAAAGAGGTCTTCTCTCTGTCCTCCGGCGCAATGGAGATCTGATTGTACCCTGAGTACCCATCCAGAAAATAGAAATGTGACCTCCCTACCAATCTGTCTAACATCTGATCAATGAAGGGAAGTGAGAAGTGGTCTTTCTAGGTGGCTAGATTTAACTTTCGATAGTCCATGCAAATTCCCGAGCCCGTGACTGTTCTTGTACATATCAATTCATTATTATCATTCTTAATTACTGTTATGCCACCCTTTTTAGGAACACATTGAACTGGGCTAACCCAGCTGCTGTTAGAGATTGGGAAAATGATTCCAGCATCTAACCACTTGATTACTTCTTTATTCACCACTTCCTTCATATTGGGGTTCATCCTTCTTTGGTGTTCCCTGGAAGGTTTGTGTCCCTCTTCCAGTAGAATTTTGTGTATACAGTAGGTGGGGATGATCCCCTTTATGTCTTCCATGGTCCACCCAATGGCATTCTTGCACTCCTTTAGTACCAGCAATAGTTGTTGAGCATGCGCATCTAACAAACTAGATGATATAATAATAGGTAATGTGGAGTTAGGTCCAAGAAATTCATACCTGAGATGGGCGGGCAATGGCTTTAACTCCAGCTTTGGTGGTTCTTCGATTGATGGCTTGGCTGGAAGAGTTTCTCGATTTTCCAAGTGCAAAGGCTCAAATTCTAGAGTTTTATCCCATAACCCTCTACCCTCTAGCGCCAGCACCTATTCCGTCAGATCCTCTCTATTTACCTCATCCAAATTCATTAGACATGCATCAAGGGGGTCCTCAATAGTCAGCCTTTCATCATCAGTCTCTACAATTACATCCACGTCATCAATAAGAGAGAAATTGGCAAATTCACTTGGTCGCCTCATATATTTCTGCACATTGAATGTTATTTCTCCATCGTTCAGTCTCATTTTGAGCTCCCCAATCTCACAATCAATTAGAGTTGTCCCCGTGGCCAGGAACGGTCTTCCCAAAATTATGGGAATCTCTTCATCCACCTTGCAGTCTAGGATCACAAAATCTGCAAGGAACACAAATTTCCCTACCTGAATCAGCATATCGTCTAGGATACTAGAGGGTCGTTTCACAATCCTGTCAGCCAGCTGCAACAACATAGAGGTGGTTCTAGCTCTTCCAATGCCCAACCTCTTATAAATTGCCATGTGCATAAGATTTATACTGGCCTCTAGATCACACAGTGCCTTAGAAAAAAACAAAATTACCAATAGTGCATGGAATTGTAAAGCTCCCCAGGTCAGACATCTTTTCCACAATTGGTCTAGTCACCACTGCACTACAAGTCTGAGTAAGAGTAACTGTGGCCAAGTCATGAAAATCAAACTTTCGGGACATCAAGTCCTTCATCATTTTTGCATACGCAGGCATCTCCTTCAAAGCTTCAATCAATGGTATATTTACCTGGATTTGCTTTAGCATGTCAAAGAACTCCTTGTATTGCTCCTCCTTTTTGTACTTAGTCAGCCTCAGAGGGAAGGGTACATGGGGTCTCTTCTTCCCAATCCATTGAGACTGATATTTATCAACTGCTACATCAACTACTAGCTCATGGACTGTTTCAACTTCTTTCTCAGTCTCATTCTGAATGTTATTTTCTTCTTGAGCAGGCTGGACTGTCACATCTGTCAGTTTCGTTGATTCATCCAGCTTGATGGGCACTGGTATGAGTGTCTCAGCCTATCTAGCTTCTTGAGCCCTTTCTTTCTCTACATCCAGATCTCTGCCATTACGTAGACTCACCGCCACCAGCTGTTTCGGTCCCTAATCTTTTAGATTTATCTGGTTATCTGCAGGTAGTGTCCCATGAGGACGATCGTTCAGAGACATCGAAATCTGGCCAACCTGTACCTCAATATTTTTGATTGCTGCATCATGTGCATCAACTCTCTCATTAATTTTTGCATTAGACCCAATAACCTGCTACATCATTGCTTCAAGTCTAGCAAACCAATCTTCATGCCTTCCACCATGTTGCTGGTGAGGCGGGTGATACCCATACTGCTGATTCTGATTATTGTATCCATGTGGTCTTGGGTAAGGTGCCATATTGTTGCGGGGTCTCATACCTCCCATGTTCCCAGTATTGAATTATGGCTGTGCTGGCATGTACTGCTGATTTTGTTGACCCCAATGCTGACCACCTTGTCTCTGGCCGCCATAATTAAACACATAGTTCATGTCTTCATGGTAGTGATGATGATCGTGTTCTGCATTCCACTAGTTACCAACTGGCTGACTAATGTAAGATGTGCACAAGCCCCATTAGTAGTATCGACAATACGTACCTGTTGTTTCTGCCCTGACTCTTCCACCTTTTTGGTGAGTATACTCATTTGTGTCAATAAGGTGGCCATATTTTCAGCCATAGAATTGGATGGATCTAAAGGCACTGAGTGCACCATTGGAGTGATAGGTGCATTTCTGGTTATCCATCCCGAATTCTGTGCCATCTTGTCAAGCAGACTCTGGCCCTCTCTCCGCTCAAGAATGCCCCACCAGCTGAAGCATCAACAATGTTATTTACACTATCTGACAATCCCATGTAAAACCGTTATCCCAACATTAGATCTGGAATACCATGACATGGACATATGACCATTATCCCTTTAAAACGCTCTCATGTTTCGTGTAGTGTTTCCACCAGTCTCTGTTTAAAGCTTATAATCTCATCAATTTGTTGAGCCGTCTTGTTGGGTGGGTGGAACTTGTTGTGGAATTGCTTGACTAGTTCATCCCACGTTGCTATAGAATTTATGGGGGTGAATTTAGCCAAGCATGGGCAGCTCCTGTCACTGAGAATGGAAACAATAACAACTTGATTGCTTCCGGAGTTACATTGGGTTGCCGTTGGGTTTTGCAGATAGACAAGAAATTCTTCAAGTGCTGCTGAGGATCTTCAACTTGTGACCCCGAAAATAGTCCCTTATTCTGCAACAAGTGCAACATGTTATTTGTGATTTGGAATGACTCAGTCTGTATCTGCGGGACTACTATCGTTGTGGATAGATTCTCAGCTATGGGTTGTGCCCAATCATAGATAGCAGCCTCTGGCACTATTGGAACTCCTGGGTTTTCCTCGTGATCTCCCATGATTGTTTCGAATTGTGCAGTTGTTGGTTGTTGTTTGTTTTTCCGGTTGGACCGATTCAAAGCCTTGAAAACTTTTTCGGGATCTGATAATGCTTCAAATACTTCACCAGATCTCGATGAGTTTCTAAGCATGCACTTATGCAACCCAGTCAACAAACGTTAAAATTTCAATGTAAAAATTGGGTATAGAGAAAACTGACTACACTAAGAATTTTTTTATTCCTTTTAATTGTAATTGATAACACCATTAATTCCCCGGCAACATCGCCAAAATTTGATCACGCCCAACTATGCCTTATAAAAGGACACACGAACGTTGCAAATATAACCTGAGTATTTATGCTCAAAGTCGAATCCACAGAGAATTAATCTATCAATTAATTTTGTCGGACTTACTAAATTCTTTAAAATCAACTTCCCCAAACGTTTTAAATAATAGTTGATGGTATTTCTAATAACTAAGATTGAAAGTAAATAAACAGCTGTAAACTAAATATGCTTGGGTTGTAAACAATAATGAGAAGGTTCTAAGGTAGTGATTTCCCCTATTGATGGAATACCTTCCGGTTATGTTTCATATAGATTCACCAAAACATCTCTATCAATCACGAGCACTCTTTTTACCGTAAATCTCTCCCGAGTAATCGCGATAATTTACTACACGCACTCTCCCGAGATACGCTAGTTGACTTTGTTTATTACAGCTCACTTTAGATTGCACTCAAGGCTTCGTTATCCCTAATCCTGCCTTTAAATCCGCAGTTATAGATCCCTCTTATACTTTGGGAGTGGTGTTGTTCAACAATTACCTAAATATGCACTCTCTTCCGAGTTATGCACACTAAATAGGTACAGCTAATTGAGGATCCTGTCAATTAACTATAACAAATACGTAGTGGAACAAATAGAGATTAACTGGCAAACTATATTAACATAATCAAGAAGTGTCCTTCAATAGGTTCCATTAAAACCTTAGACTAAAGTATTTAGCTACTCATAACAACGTAAAGATAAACTACAAAAATATTCATAACCCAAAATTGCAAGAAAAATAAGAGATAAAAGAACTATGATATTTTTGGGTGATCTCTCACACTTGTTTATCTTGCCAAAATAATCTCAAAATCAATCCTGCCCTAATGTGGCCGAATTTTTACATCTTATAAGGGTTTTACACCAAGTTTTCCCGACTTGACACTTTGGTCCCTGAAGTTTTCGCGTTCTGCCACGGTCCCACCGCGGTTACGCCAGGACCGCGGCCAGAATGGTCCTCTGAATCTGCAGTAATGTTCTCCCGCGGTCCTACCGCGGTTACGGTCGGACAACAGCATGCCAGGTTCAGTTCTGGTTTTGTCTCATCGCTAGGTGCACTTTGTGGGTATTGTATGATTGGCCTCCTTTTTTCCGTAATTGATCCCAAAAGTACTCCACAGATTTCTTTTATTGGATATAGCCTGCAAAGCATGAAAAACACTAATTAGAGTATTTGGTTATCACTTTTTACTATAAAGCTATATAAAAATGTGGTTCTTTAGGGCCTAATTATAGTCTAATTCACCTATTATCAAAGAGTCTTAACCATATTCTCTTCTAAGATGAATTGTGCTATGAAGAAGTCCTATCCAAGGTTAATCAAAATTAACTGTTCGGATGGTTTTCACAGTTCAATCAGTTTAGAGCGAAGATAGTGGTGAGGCAATTTTCATCTAAAGACTTTGATGATCACGGAGTAGCGCCACAGTAGGTATAGGTATTCTTTATCATCCTGGGGAAGAGGGATTGAACCTTTAATATTTTTTCCTTTATCCTTTTCTAGATGCGTGGGAATGCTATTTTCGTAATATGCATTTCCTCGTAGGAGTGGGTTGGTTGAAGCATTTCAACGTCCATTTGATTGTGTTTGTCCGAAGGTTCCGACGGGATATGTGGTGTGATTAAGGAAGGGCCCATGTTAGGTAAAGGAAAAGAGTTGGGAGAGAAATATCTTCCAGATGAAGTCCTTTTTGCATAAGTTGATAAAAATGTTTTAACTATTGAAGAAACACTTCCACAAACAAAACAAAAAAATTAGGAGTTGAAATGGGCTGCTATTTTTTAATAAATGTTGGTGAAATTCAACTTCTTTGCCTCTCAACTATCAAATAGAATAAAGGAGGTCGATGGTTGCAGTTGGAGGTCGAGGTGGCGGTATTTTTCTCAATTCCTTTTTTCTGAGGCAGGGAGGGGGAAAAGGAGACGTAAAACTATATAGGGTTGTCTATAAGTACTAAAATCTAAATCTCGAGTCTTTAGGTCGGCGGTGATATGGCCAAAAATGTTTTTAGTTATATGTCCATTTCGAAAACAAAAAATGCGTTGAACATTTAGAAAAACATAAAATATGAAGTACGAGAAAATTTTCTATACTCAAAGTTGTAATCAATTATTTTATAGCATTTCATCCGCTAGTTCCTTAGTTTCTTTTTCTTTTAATTTATGTGGGCACTCAAGTCCATTTTGACTACAGTTTAGTTGATTTGACTATTAATAAATGAAAATCAACTTTTAAAAAAAAACACATACCCCTTTATTGTAGTAGATGACACATAAGCCATAATTAAATGTTGGTGTTTTTTCTCACACCAAATAAACTCTGAAACTACTTGCATAAATCATCATTCGGAGTTTAAAATTTTATTTAACTTATATATTATAATAGAATAAAAATACAAATTTTGAAAAACTAGTTGCAAATAAGCATTATCTCTGGAGAGTAATCATAAAATTGAGGGAGTATGGAAAGTGTATTATTCTTTTACACGTATATCCCAGAAATATAAGTCTATTCAAAACTCAAATTCACTTATCCAAATAGCATCTCAATGTAACTCGTTATGTTTCTCAAGGATTGATTTTATAAAATGTAGGGCAGAATTAAGATAGCATAAGTACAAGGTTTCAAATATTAATCACAGTAAGATTCATCAAACAGAATCATATGTATGACTCCTAAAAAAGCAAATTTGAACACTACATCCTTTTTTCATCCAACATAGAAGAGCTAGCCAGTTTACGAAATACCATCAAGTGAACTAACACACTAATCATTCAATCATCCACGATAAGCACCTTACAATAAGTTCTTAGTTAAACCCTCTGAGGATGATTTGCTATGTTAACCATGCTGCTTCAAGGTTCATAAGCGTAAGAGAATTATATCGGAAATCTACTACCAATGGGTTTTAATGTGACCTCGTTAAGTCTAACTTCATACTCCCTATGTTCCCAATAAGTCACCAGTTTTCTTTTAGCACGCTTATTAAGAAAATATTAAATCATATACGGAAGTACCTAGTATGACTAAACTACCCTTATTAAATATTGGTCACATAGTTATAGTGAGGAGTGAGAAAACTTTTTAGGGATATGCACATAAGGGTAAAAGAGTAAAAATAAATTAAATTTTTTCTTGATTACCTAACTGGATACTTATTTTAAACCAAAATAAAAAAGTAAACTAGTCACTTATTGTAAACCAGAGGGAGTAACCAATAGTCTTGCTTTTCTAATCAAGAAATAGCTGAACACCTAAAGGGAGGTGTGACCTACGTTAAGTACCATAGCACTGATCGGTCTAAATGGTCATACTTCCCGCAGCAGCTGGAAATTTATGGGAAATTAAATTCAGACAAAGTCAGAGTCCACTATTTACAATCAAGACCAAATTTACCAATCGTTGATGCACGAGACCATTCAAATCTACCCACCAAGTTTTCCCCAACATTTCGACTGATTATATATAGGGTATGAAAGTCGTGAAACTAGTAATGCAATGACTGCCTTAGGAGCTTAACTTAATGCTGTTTGTGTCCATCGTAACTATTGTCTTTTTCCTCATGACTACTATTATTCTTTTTAGATCCTTTTAGCTTCTTTGATCGGCTGCTCCCCCTTGATGTACTCCCTCTATAGTCCCCATCATCATTCAGCTGAGATTCCACGTTGTGATCTTCAGAATCATCAATTTCAGACCCTTTACTACTTTTAGGGAGTGTTGCAGTAGCACCTTCATCAGGTTCCCATCGGCCTCTTTCCTCACTGTCTTCATTATGATGATATTGGTAATCCCTATCTGAATCGACACTCTTGTTAGAACTTGGCTTTCTTTTATCTGTGACAGCAGCAGTCCAATCTCCAGTAGTACTACTATCATGGCTTGCTCTTCTCTTATCCCAGCGATCGGGTGATGATGGAGCGCTGTCATGACGCCTAGACCTGATTCTTCTTTTAGTTTTCTTGTGATGGCAATTTCTGTCTCGTATCTCACTGAACCACTCTTCGCTAGAATCTGTACTTTGATCTTCCTTCCAATGTCTTGAGCCCCTCTCTGTGTTTCCAGATCCTGCATCTCTATATCTACCCTTTTCCGGCAAATCAATTCTTGATCTTCTCCTTCTGCTGTGACTGGGCCTAATAACTCCCTCTCTCTCTCTCTCAGATAAATCCCCATCAGAGTCAGTACAATGATATCTATTTTTAACATGTCGATATTTTTCCTCTTCATGTTGTCCTATTTCCTCTACGCACCGTTTCTTATCAAGAATTTTGCACCGTTTCCTATCAATACTGCCGTCTCTATGATGTGCCCTCTTATGACCATCATAATCCTTATAGTGGATCCTTGAGCTTCTGTTCTCCCTTGAGCGAGACCTTCTCTCCCTTGAACCCGAAGTTACAGAGCGATGCCTGTCAATTCTAGAGAACTTATCAGAAGTTTTACTTGAACATATAATAAATAGTAACAACAAAGTACGCCAACAAAAAATTATGCCTTTTCCTGTCGGTAATATCCGATGGTGCAAGGAAGCCATTAAGCATAATTATTTTAAAATGGTCTTGAATTTTAAACCATGCTCTCTGCACTCTATGCTTATATTACAAAGAAACAGGAGAGAATTTCATCACAAGTAAAAAAAAAAAAAAAAGGA
>MU760787.1:86432-100231 GCA_026770625.1 Nicotiana glauca
ATATATATATATATATATATATATATATATATATATATACAAAGACAGATAAACAGTATGGGAGGGGGAGCATGCTGTGGGGAAGCAATAATTTCCAGATAAGAGTCGTCCAGTAACGAAGGAAATAACACAACTAAATCGTAAAAAATGGAAACAGAAATCAACAAGTGCACGACATCACCCTTCGTTATTTTACTCTCATACTCACCAAGCAATAACATGTGCACGACATCACCCTTCGTGCTTTTACTCTCGTTCATCATATATAATCAATAGAATCGGCATGGAATAGGACACTGTGCGGCACGGCATCACCCTTCGTGCTTTAACACTCTTTCCTCATAATAAGAAAACAATGCACGACATCACCCTTCGTGCTTTACACTTTTTCCTTACAATAAATAAATAATGCACAACATCACTCTTCGTGTTTTAACACTCTTCCTCATCCAAACAACAATCACAGACAAGGGCAAAAGAGTTAACAAATTTATAATAGAAATCCCGGCAAGGGAACACAATTAAACAATTAATCTAAGCAAGGGCATAGCCTCAGCAATCTCAACATCCTGGCAAGGGGACAATTTAACAACTCATTCTCTTCTTTCACTTTCATTTTATATATCACTTTACCACTTGATTCAATGCTCCAAAGGTTCAATTATTTTGTATACTTTCACAAACTTTTCTCGACAATTAAGAATCATCACCAACAATTAAAAACCATCACCAAGTCATTAGAATATAGCGAATTCAAAATATTCACAATTTAAAGACTCACGGTCATACTAGACACCAACGTGTAGATACTCATCATCATGCTTACACATCGTACTAAATAAATACCACATAGCAATTAAGACTCAACTCCAAATTCCTCGAGCTAGGGTTAAACCAAACACTTACCTCGATGCTTTAAACTCAACTCAAGCCTCAACTATAGCTTTACCCCGTGATTCCACCTCCAATCCGCTCGAATCTAGTCACAAGTTACTTAATTACATTAATAAACACTAAATGAATCAACCCTGATGCTTGAAAATGAGTTTTACAAGGTTTTACCCAAAAATGTCGAAAATGCCCCCGGGCCTACGTGGTCAAAACCCGAGGTTCGAACCAAAACTTGGTTACCCATTCCCCCACGAACCCAAATATATAATTTGTTTTAAAATCGAACCTCAAATTGAGGTCCAAATCCCCAATTTTAGAAAAATCTAGGTTCTACCTAAAACACCCAATTTCACCCATGAAAATCCTTGATTTTAAGTTGAAAACATGTTAAATGATGTTAATGATTGAAAGAAATGAGTAAAAATCAGCTTACAAATGATTTGGAAGAAGTCTTGTTCTTGAAAAATCGCCCAAGTGTGTTTGGGTTTTAAAAGAATGGTGAAAATGGTTCAAAATTCGACTAAGCATGAAAAAATGCAGGTTGCGGATGTGGGAAATGCGAACTGCGAACCCCGACCAGTTATGGGAATTGCGAATTTTTGTTCGTATTTGCGACCCTCTTGGCCACATTTGCGATCCCTGGCCATTATGGGCACTTTCGCATTTGCGAAGCATAGTATTGCATTTGCGATGGAGGGTCAGGTCCGGGGAAATCTCGCATTTGCGAGCTAGGCTTTGCAAATGCAAAGCCTGCAGGTCAGTTATACCAGCTAATTTCCAAGTTCAAAAATGTAATTCGATGCCTATCCAAAACTCACCCGAGCCCTCAGGGCTCTAAACCAAATATGCACACAACCTCAAAAACGTCCTACAGACTTATTCTTGCGATCAAATCGCTAATATAACATCATATACATCGATTAAGCCTCAAAATCTATGATTTCTTTCCAATTTCACAACAACAACAACAACAACAACCCAGTATAATCCCACTTAGTGGGGTCTGGGGAGGGTAGTGTGTACGCAGACCTTACCCCTACCATGGGGTAAAGAGGCTGTTTCCAAATAGACCCCCGACATCCTTCCCTCCAAGAGCTTCCCACCTTGCTCTTAGGGAGACTCGAACTCACAACCTCTTGGTTGGAAGTGGGAGTTTCTTACCATTAGAGCAACCCCTCTTGTCTAATTTCACAAAACATCAAATTTCTATTTCAAGTCCGAAACACGTCAAACGACGTCCGTTTTCAACCAAACTTTACAGAAAGTGCTTAAACCATATATAAGACCTGTACCGGGTGTCAGAACCAAAATATCGTCCCGATACCATCATTTTATAATCAGGTTTCATTTCTAATTTCCATAAATATTTACAGAAAATAATTTTACTAAAAAATTCATTTCTCGGGCTTGGGACCTCGGAATGATTCCGGGTATACGCCCAAGTCCCATATTTTCCTACTGACCCTCCGGGACCGTTACGGGTCTGGATCCGTTTATCCAAAATGTTGATCGAAGTCAAATTTATTCATTTTAATATCAAAACTTAGCATTTTTCTCACATAATTCATATTTAACTTTCTGGTTACGCGCCTGGACTATGCACGCAAATCGAGGCAATCCTAAATGAGGTTTTCAAGACCTCGGAAGTACAAAATGGGTAAGAAAACAGGTGATGACCCTTTGGTTTGTCACATTCTCCACCTCTAAAACAATCGTTCGTCCTCGAACGGACAAAATAAAAAAGTACATGGGTCAGGAAAAAGATGAGGATAACGACTCGGCATATCAGACTCGGACTCCCAGGTCGATGCCTCGGGAGGCTAACCTCTCCACTAAACACGAACAAAAGGAAAACTCTAGGATCTCAACTGATGAACTTGCCGGTCCAAAATAGCTACCGGCTCCTCCTCGTAAGACAAGTCCTTGTCCAACTGGACAGTGCTGAAATCTAACACGTGGGTTGGATCGCCGTGATACCTTAGAAGCATGGACACATGAAACACTGGATACACGGCTGATAAGCTCAGTGGCAGAGCAAATCTATAAGCCACCTCTCCCACTCGATCAAGAATCTCAAACGGACCAATGAACCTAGGTCTAAGCTTGCTCTTCTTCCCAAACCTCATCACGCCCATCATAGGTGATACATGGAGCAATACCCGCTCACCAACAATAAATACCACATCTCGAACCTTGCGACCTGCATAACTCTTTTGCCTGGATTGAGCTGAACGAAGCCTATCCTGAATGATCCTGACCTTGTCCAAGGCCTCCTGAACCAAGTCCGTACCCAATAACCGAGCCTCTCCCGGCTCAAAACATCCAACCGGAGATCGACACTTCCTACCATATAAAGCCTCATAAGGAGCCATCTAGATGCTCGGTTGGTAGCTGTTGTTGTAGGCAAACTCTGCTAAAGGAAAGAACTGATCCCATGAACCTCCAAAGTCAATAACATAGGCTCAGAGCATATCCTCCAAAATCTGAATAGTTCGCTCGGACTGCCCGTCCGTCTAGGGATGAAATGTTGTGCTCAACTCAACTCGTGTGCCCAACTCTCACTGAACTGCTCTCCAGAAGCACGAGGTAAACTGCATACCCCGGTCCAAAATGATAGATGACGGGACACCATGAAGCCGAACGATCTCCCGGATGTAAATCTCAGCTAATCTCTCGGATGAATAGGAGACTGCTATAGGAATGAAATGCGCTAACTTGGTCAACCTATCAACAATGAACCAACCTACATCGAACTTCTTCTGAGTCAATGGAAGTCTAGCAACAAAGTCCATAGTGATCAGCTCCCACTTCCACTCGGAAAGCTAAATCCTCTCAGTAAACCATCAGGCCTCTGATGCTCATACTTAACCTGCTGACAATTCAAACAACGAGCCGCATATGCTACGATATCCTTCTTCATCCTACGCCACCAATAATGATACAGCAAATCCTGATACATCTTTGCGACGCCCGGATGAATAGAGTATCGGGAACTATAGGCCTCCTCCAATATCAACTCTCGGAGCCCATCCACATTAGGCACACATACTCGGCCCTACAATCTTAAAACTCCATATGCATATAAGGTAACCTGTTGGGCAGCTCCACGCTGCACCGTGTCTCTAAGGACACACAAATGGGGGTCATCAAATTGCCGGTCATGGATACGCTCCAATAATGAAGAACGAGTGATCGTACAAGCTAACACACGACTGGGCTCAGAAACATCCAGTCTCACAAATTGATTGGCCAAGGCCTCAACATCCAAGGCAAGCGGCCTCTAACTGACTGGAATATAAGCAAGACTTGCCATACTGGCTTACTTCCTACTCAAAGTATCGGCCACCATATTGGCTTTCCCCGGGTGATATAAGATAATGATATCATAATCCTTCAACAACTCCAACCACCTTCTCTGCCTCAAATTCAACTCATTTTGCTTGAACAAGTACTGAAGACTCTTGTGATCAGTGAACACCTCACATGCCACGCCATACAAATAGTGCCTCCAAATCTTCAATGCGTGAACAATAGCTGCCAACTCCAAATCATGTACTGGATAGTTCTTCTCATGAACCTTCAATTGTATCGAAGCATAGGCAATGATCTTGCATCCTACATCAACACTGCACCAAGCCCAATACGGGAAGCATCACAATAGACTGTATAAGGCCATGAACCTATGGGCAAAACCAACACCGGTGTCATGGTCAGAGCTGTCTTGAGCTTCTGAAAGCTCGCCTCACACTCATCCGACCATCTAAACTGGGCACCCTTCTGGGTCAACCTGGTCATCGGGGCTGCAATAGATGAAAATCCCTCTACAAACCGATGATAGTAGCCTACCAATCCGAAGAAACTCCGAATCTTTGTAGTTGATGCTGGTCTAGGCCAGTTCTTGACTGCCTCAATCTTCTTCAGGTCCACCTGAATACCCTCTGTTGATATAACGTGACCCAGAAATGCAATTGAACTCAGCCAAAACTCGCACTTGGAGAACTTGGCATATAACTGACTATCCATCGGAGTCTGAAGAACCACTCTAAGGTGTTGCTCGTTCTCCTCCTGGCTGCAGGAGTATATCAAAATATCATCAATAAAGACTATCACGAACAAGTCCAAATAAGTCCTGAACACTCGGTTCATCAACTTCATAAACACTGATGGGGCATTGGTCAACCCAAATGACATGACCAAGAACTCATAATGCCCATACCGAGTGCGGAAAGCAGTCTTAGGGATATCGGATGCCCTAATCCTCAACTGATGGTAGCCAGATCTTAAGTCAATCTTGGAGAATACCCTGGCACCCTGGAGATGGTCGAACAAATCATCAATCCTCGGTAGTGGATACTTATTCTTAATCGTTACCTTGTTCAATTGCCGGTAATCTATGCATATCCTCATTTATCTATCCTTCTTCTTGACAAAAAACACTGGCGCACCCCAAGGAAAAGCACTGGGTCTAATGAAACCCTTCTCCAGCAAATCCTGCATATGGTCCTTTAACTCTTTCAACTCCGGCGGGACCATACGATATGGCGGGATGGAAATGGGTTGAGTGCCCGGAGCCAAATCAATACAAAAATCAATGTCCCTATCGGGTGGCATACCCGACAGGTCTGAAGGAAAAACATCAGGAAACTCCCGAAAAATAGGTACAAAATCAATAGGAGGGACCTCAATACTGGAATCACAAACATAAGCAAAATAGGCCAGACACCCCTTCTCAACCATACGTCGGGCCTTCACGCACGAAATGACACTGCAGGTTGAATGACCTGGAGTGCCTCTCCATTATAAACGAGCCATACCCAGCAAAGCTAAGGTCACAGTCTTGGCATGGCAGTCCAAGATAGTGTGATAGGGTGATAACCAGTCCATCCCCAATATGATATCGATGTCAACCATATCTAAGAGCAACAAGCCTACACGGGTCTCAAGACCCTCAATCACCACAATACAAGAATGATTGACTCGATCGACCACAATGGAATCACCCACCGGGTTAGACACATATACATGAATGCCCAATGCATCACTAGGTATGATCAAGCATGGTGCAAAATAAGATGAAACATATGAATACGTAAACCCTAGATCCAATAGCACTAAAGCATCTCGATCACAAACCAGAACCGTACCTGTAATGACTGTATCTGAAGCCTCATTCTTGGGCCTAGCCTAAAGAGAATAATAATCGGGTTGGGCCCCACCACCTTGAACCATATCCCTAGGTCAATCTACTGTTGACTGGACTCCACCCCTGGCGTCCTGAGCTCCACCTCTAGGACCTCTACCTCCACCTCTAGCACCTCTACCCCTGCCTCTAGCTGGTTGGGCTGGCTGTGGAACACCTGGTGCCTGAACTATGGCACGAGAACCCCGGTGCTGAGAATTGCTCGATGCTCGAGGGAAAAATCTGGCAATATGACCCGTGTCACCACAAGTGTAACAAGCCCTCGACTGTTGAGTCTGCTGACCCTGTCGACCTGAATGACCTCCATGGAAACTCTGAAATGGCGGTGCGCTGATTGGATGTTGATCAGAATAGTGTGACTGAGAACCACGACCACCTGATGCACCGTGAGAAACCTGGAGAGCTGACTGAAAGGGCCTAGGAGGATGGTCTCTACCATATGAATCTCTAAACCCAGACGAGGTACCACTGAATCTGCCGGAATGACGGGCTCTCTTGTCTCCCCCATGACCACCCCCCCGCGATAGAATCATCTCAATCCTCCAGGCCACATTGACCGCCTCCTGAAAAGTGATATCACTCCCTGCGTCTCTAGCCATCTGGAGACGAATCGGCTGAATTAGTCCATCAATAAATGGTCTCCCTCTCTCCCTCTCAGTGGGGAGTATAATAAGGGCATGGTGGGATAGGTCAATGAACCTGGTATCATACTGGGTGACCGTCATGGAACTCTACCGGAGGTGCTCAAACTGCCTCCGATAAGCCTTTGTCTAAGTAACGGGGAGAAATTTCTCCACAAATAGTTGTGTGAACTGTACCCGTGTCAAGGCTGGTGATTGTAAGGCCCCGTGAAATCCCTACTCAAAAACCCGGATTCCGTGGTGCCAAGTTAGGAGCATGTGTTAACAATTCATAAATAGACGGCGCAGAGCTTTTTGGATTGTATAATGCATTAAAAAGTCAAGAATAAGCTTCCAAAAAAATGCAAAAAATACGGTCCAGAATGCGGTCGCATAATTGAAATGCGGACCGCATATCTGTCGTAGAGTGAGGCAGAATGTTGGTTAAAATTGAAGTCAGTTATGCGGTCGAAATGCGGTCTCATAATCGAAATGCGGACCGCATAGTCGTCGCATATTTTTCTTTGAATTTTACGAGGGTCAGTTCTGCGGTGCACCTTGCGACCGCAGAACATGAATGCGGACCGCATTCTTACCGCAGACTGAGTCCGAATGTTTAGTTTTTGGGGAGCATTTTTCGGTCCATTATGCGGACTGCATGTTTACTCTGCGATCGCATATTTGACTCAGGGCTCCAATTTTCTAATTTTTAACCCGACCTCCCTGTCGATATATTCGATATTGTAGCTCATTTCAAGGATATCTTCTGAGACTTTAGAGAGAGAGAGAGAGAGAGGGTCTTATAGGTGGAAAGTGTCTCCCATCAAATTCCCCTTGAGCCTTGCTAAAACATTGAAGAAAATCAAGTTAAGACACCTAAATTTTCATTCCCAAGAGGTAAGATTCATAATCTCAGCTCTTATTCCTACACTTAGGTACATGGGGCCAATAGAGAAGTAATTCAAGAGTATAAGAATGATGTTCTCTAATGCATGTCAAACCATAGGATATTGGAAGGTAGAAAACTAAAGAAAAGGCAATTGTGGGTATAAAATGATAGAAGTTCCTCACAAAAAGGGGCTAAGATCACAATGCACCTTTAGTGTTTGATGATATGCTCGAACCAAGCTAGAACTTCAGTTTCGTCTCTAATTCTCGATTTAATTTGTAATTCTTACTCAATAGATCGAATTGATAAGAGTTCCTGAAATTGTAAAAGAGTAAGGAAAATCTTTATTGATGTATGTATGGCTAAAACCCCCTTTTTATTAGAAATTGAGCTATGTTATCATTACGAAGGTATGGTAAGAGTTGAATTGGCTAGTGTATTGATTGTCATTACGCATTAATTGATTTGCATATATCTATACATATTCGTGAAGGATGTGCCTCAATGTGAATAATGTGCCAATCTTGACAATTAGATAATGATGAAAAGTACAGTTATGTGTTGAAATACTTGGGCTATAAGCCAACATTGAAACAAAGAATTATTCATGCTAGCTATGTGCTCACTTACCTGTGATTGCAACTTGAATTATCTTCATATTTGTGTCTATGATCACAACTTATAAGATGAATATTGAAAAGGGGAAACAATGTGGTGATGGTGGCCATGAGTGCCCCAGGAATTGTTATGATATGTGTGGGATAAAAATTGGAAGTGTTGACTAATGAGAATGGAGTAATGCCTCCAATGAGGTGACCTAGCTGATCGGGTCATGATCGGACACCATGACGCACACATGGTGGTAATGTGCTGATATTGAATTCCGGATAAGGGAAATGAATTATTGATTGAGAGTAATGCCTCCAATGAGGTGACCTAACCGGTCGGGTCGTGGCCGGATTCCGCTCAAGATGGCGGTGGTAATGAGAATAGTGGTGAACATGTGATAGATATGCCCAAATCTATGTTGTGGAAGTTGTATGAAGTACTATATGAATTGTTTCTTTGATTTGCCCGTATTAATTGCTTGTATCTATTTGATAGTTCTTTCTAGTAAAATGGTATTTAGTTATACATACCAGTACAATTCAAATGTACTGACGTTCCTTTTGCCGGGGGCGCTACGTTCGTGTTATGATTGTAGGTGGCTCCATGGCGGATAGTGCCGATCGTGTGTAGCGGAGCATTTTTCTACTCGAAGTCTCGATGAGCCCCTTTTTCTTCCGTGGGAGCTAAATGGTCTATCTTTTGTTATTACAGCTTTCCACTTTTGAGGTATAGCCGGGGCCTTGATGCCTGCATAGTTATGCTTATCTGTTGTATCCTTAGAGGCTCCAAAGACACTAGTGTGGGTTATGTACGGGTGTTCGGGGAGTCCACTATATATGTTGTAATCCTAAACTTGTGATCTCTATAAACTGTAACTCTTATAGAATCCTTGAAGCTAGCTTATGTACGGTAAATCTTTGTGACATGAAATGAATCAATGATGTAGTATGCACCATGTATTCTCGTCTAAATTAATGAAAGGCATGGGTTCCATATTCGTATTCATTTGGGGTAGAAAGTGTTCGGTAAGGCTTGCTCAATCGGGTTCATTTGATTGAGCGCCGGTCGCGCCTCCCGAGGTTGGGGCGTGACAATGATCCTGCTGGCCTGGCTAAGCAATAATTCCTCCACCAAGTCTTGGCAAATCTGGACAGGCGAAATGTAGCAAAGTCGACCCCATTGGTCTCAACGATCCCCATGTTCCGAAGAACCTCATGGCAACTATCCAGGTAATCCTGGGGATCCTCACTAGATGCACCGCTAAATGTAGATGTGAAGAGCTTGGTGAATCTATCCAGCCTCCACAAAGAATCTGCGGACATAGCCGCTCCATCGCCGGTCTAAACAACCACCCCCGACTGAACTACCATAGTTGGCTGAACCGCTAGAACCTGGGGAGCTATCTGTTCTAGAGTGCGTGTATGTCACGACCCAAACTCGGACCCGGTCGTGATGGCGCCTCTCGCCCAACTCGTCTTTTCAAAATAGTTAAACATGAATAAGAAACATAAATATGACTTAATAATATTAATTAGCGAAAAGTCAACCCAACACAACCCTAATCGAGGTGTCACAACTCACAAGTCACGAGCATCTATCATAATGTAAATCCACTACAAGGTCTAAAATATACAAAGTCAGAATAATGAACAAAAAAGAGAAACACGGTGCTGCGAACGCTGAGAGTCACCTCCTTAACTTATATACCTCTGCCTCCGATCGGCCAAAACCTGCTACCGGGTGAATAGATACTTGCATTTGTACACGAGGTGCAGGGAGTAAAGTGAGTACTCCAACTCAGTAAGTAATAAAGGTAAATAATAACTGAGTAGTAAGAAATCACGTAAAGCAAACAATCGTGTTGTATAGAAGCAAGGTACAATCCTTGAGAAAACAGTGAAGCTGTGAAATCTTTAGAAGTATCCTGGCTCAGTTTAAATCTCTTTTGAAAAAATGATATTTTCAATAGTTACGAAATGATTTCAAACAGTTAGTGTCGATAAGCATAAAAAATCCGCCCCTCGAGCACAATACCACAATATAACATATAAAAGGCAAGTAAATATGCAAGATGAGCACATAAAAGTTCACCCATCGGACAATATCTCAAAATAGTACCAGCCCCTCGGGCTCAATATCAATCGCTTAGAACAGTATCAGCCCTTCGGGCACAATATCAATCACTCAGAACAGTATCATCCCCTCGGGCTCAGTATCAGTCACTCAGAACAGTATTAGTCCCCCGGGCTCAGTATCATATCACATGGGTACCCGCGCACATTGTGGGTGTGCAGACTACGGAAGGGCCCCTTACGGCCCAAGCGATATATCAACATAGGGCCTGAAAGCCTTCTCACATCACACTCGAGACCTGAAATCCTCCTCACATAACACTCGAGGCCTGAAAGCCTCCTCACATAACACTCAAGGCCTGAAAGCCTCATCACATAACATTCGAGGCCTGAAAGCCTCCTCATATAACACTCGAGGCCTGAAAGCCTCACTCAGTCCATAAATATCATAAGCCCCTCGGGCATAAATAAAATATTACTGCTCAGCCCAAACAACAGTGAAAATATCAATTTAAGTCTCAAAATTCAATTAAAGTGGATAAGTTTGTAAAACAATGTAATCAACAGGACTGAGTTCAAGTAATATATCAAATAGTGAGGAAAGGGTGATAAAAATCCACGAAGGACTCAAGTAGTCGGCATGATGCCCAAAATATGGCAAGAAGCCCAAATCATGTTGATAACAAACATATCTCAGTAAAATATGCGGTAAAATATCAAACAGGGCAGACCAAGTCACAATCCCCAGTACTACATAACCCCGCGCTTGTCATAAGGCGCGTGTTTCACCTCAACATAGCACTATGTTGTGCAAATCCAGGGTTTCAAACCCTCAGGATATCATTTACAATCATTACTCACCTTAAACCAGCCAAAATCCTAGCTCGATATGCCCTTGCCTCGCAAATTGACCTCCTCACGCGTCGAACCTGATCAAAACCACAACGAAAACGTTACAATAGGATAAGGGAACATACTCCAATCGAAAAGACTCGAAAAACATCAAAATTCACGAAATTTGCAAAACTCGAGCACCGGACCCACTTCTCGAAAATCAGAAAATTTAACATCATCGGATTCCTTATCTCATCACGAGTCTATAAATACCAAAAACTCCCAATTCCGAGCCCAATTGACCCATCAAATCCCATTTTGAAATACCAAATTACAAGCCCTAGCTTTTCCCCCTTTTAATGAATTTCCACAAATTTCTATGTTAATTCTACCATTAAATCATGTATTTAGGTCATAGAACTCACATCCAATCACACCCAGTCGAAATCCCCTTCAATTTATGTCCAAAATCTCTCAAGGTCGATCAAAAATGGTGGAAATAAACCTTAGCTCGCAGAACAAAATGAGCTTTAAAACCCTTCTATGATCAGGCATTTTCGCATCTGCGATTACCTTACCGCACATGCGGTCACCGCTTCTGCGGTATCTCCTCCGCTTATGCGGAAATCACTATTATGTCGAGGACCGCTTTTGCGGTCTAATGTTGCTTCTGCGGAACACCCCTCACAAACACGGGCCGCTTCTACGGTCAATAATCGCATCTGCAGAGACCACACCTGCGGAAACCATCGCTTCTCCGGAATTTCTCCAAATAGACAACACTCGCACCTGCGACCCAGTCTTCGCATCTATGAACCGCATCTGCGGCCCCTTTTTCTCAGATACGGAAATACCAGATATCAGCAAACACCAGCAATCTCACAAGTCCAAAATTCATCCCGATTACCATCCAAAATCACCCCGAGGCCCCTGGGACCTCAACCAAAAGTGCCAACTCATTCTAAAATATCATTCAAAGTTGCTTCAATCATCAAAACACCATAAACAACACCAAAACTATCAAATTACATCAGATTCTTAAGTTCTTCTAAAACTTCCGAAATACGCATTTGATCAAAAACCCGACCAAAACACCTCCGAATGACCTGAAATTTTACACACACATCCCAAATCACCTAAAAAAGCTACAACAACTCTCGTAATCCCATCCCGACCCTCGGATCAAAATCTCACCTATTAACCGGAATTTGCCAAAATATTAACTTCGCCAATTCAAGCTTAATTCTACATTGGACTTCCATAACCAATTCTGATCACGCTCCTAAGTTATAAATCATCCAATGAAACTTAACACGTCATAAAATCTCTGATCCGGGCTCATATACAAATAAGTCAACTATTGGTCAAACCTTTCAAATTTAAGGCTTCCTACTGGAACTGTTCTTTCAAATTCATCCCAATTTTTTCTAAAATAAAAACCAACGATCTACATCAGTCATAGTGCATAACACGGGGCAAGTCATGCCCTAGAACTGGTGATCCAGGTGCAGAAGTTCAAAACGACTGGTCGGGTCGTTACAGTGTTGCAGGAGTTTGGGATCCTCCTCCAGCCTGAGAAGTGGTTGGTGCTACATAAAGCAATCCTGCTCGGGTGACAGTCTCCATGAGGCCCACCAATCGGACTAGAGCATCCTGAAGAACTGGGATAGTAATAAACCCCTCTGGGACCTGAGCTGGGCCTATCAGAACTGCTGGGGCCGGAACCTCATCTTCAAAATCAACCTGAGGCTCCGCCGCTGGTGCTGATGCTCGATGTTGAGATCTACCCCTACCTCGGCCTCTGGCGCGGCCTCATCCTCGCCCTCTGCCCCTAGTGAGAGCTTCCTGGGGCTCGAACTGATGATCGGTAGATGAGGAAGCGCGTGTTCTTGCCATATGCGAGAGAACATAGTAGAAATTCAATGAGCATTGAGAAACCAAACCGCACGACAAGAAAGAACAAATGTGAAAATTCTTCTAACTATGTAGCCTCTGGGGGATAAATACAGACGTATTCGTACCGATCCCTCAGACTCTACCAAGCTTGTCCGTGAGTTGTGAGACCTTGATAACCTAGAGCCCTGATACCAACTTGTCACGATCCAGATTTTCCACCTCCGGGAGTCGTGATGGCGCCTACTAATGGGAGCTAGGCAAGCCAAGCTTAATCACTTTTTCATTAACAAAATAATACCTTTTTAACAATTATTGGCAATAATATAAAAACAACGGGATTAACTAAATAAGCGGAAGTCTTAAATTAAAGAAACTGAATAGAAATGCGGAAAATTCAACATAAGTCTCTACCCAAGACTGGTGTCACAACACTCACGAACTACTAAGAGCACTAAATACAATGTCTAAAAAAAATTATAACTGTTTGTCTCGAGTACAATGAGATAACAGACTAAGGTAAGATTAGAGGAGACGCCGGGCCTGCGGACGCCTGCAAGGCTACCTCGGTGTCTCGATGGACTGAAGGCTGGCTCCCACGCTACTGTTGCTGCTGTCCAAAACCTGGATCTGTGCAAAAGAGCACAGAGTGTAGTATCAGCACAACCGACCCCATGTGCTGGTAAGTGTCTAGCCTAACCCCGGCGAAGTAGTGACGAGGCTAGACCGGACTACCGCATAAACCTGTACAATTTCATAATATATATATATATATATATATATATATATTT
>MU760787.1:101982-140052 GCA_026770625.1 Nicotiana glauca
AGACAGATGAACAGTATGGGAGGGGGAGCATGCTGTGGGGAAGCAACAATTTCCATATAAGAGTCGTCGAGTAACAAAGGAAATAACACAACTAAATCGTAAGTAATGGAAACAGAAATCAATAAGTGCATGGCATCACCCTTCTTGCTTTTACTCTCATACTCACCAAGCAATATCATGTGCACGACATCACCCTTCGTGCTTTTACTATCGTTCCTCACATATAATTAATAGAATTGGCACGGAATGGTACATCGTGCGACTCGGCATCACCTTTCGTGCTTTAACACACTTTCCTCATAATAAGCAAACAATACATGACATTACCCTTCGTGCTTTACACTTTTTCCTTATAATAAACAAACAATGCACGGCATCACCCTTCATTATTTAACACTCTTCCTCATCCAAACAACAATCACAAACACGGGCAAGGGAATTAATAAATTTATAATAAAAATCCCGGAAAGGGAACACAATTAAACAATTAATCCCGGTAAGGGCATAGCCTTAACAAACTCAACATCCCAGTAATGGGACAATTTAACAACTCATTCTCTTCTTTCACTTTCATTTCATATATCACTTTACCACTTGAGCCAATGCTCCAAAGGGTTCAATAATTTTGTATACTTTCACAAACTTTTCTCAACAATTAAGAATCATCACCAACAATTAAAAACCATCACCAAGGCATTAGAATATAGAGAATTCAAAATATTCACAATTTAAAGACTCGCGGTTATACTAGACACCAACTTGTAGATATAGTGGAATTTGTAATTTAGCGGAAGACTTAAACGATATAAACTAAAATAATAAGGAAAAATCCACATGTGCCTCTACCCAGAACTGGCATCACAACATTCACGGACTACTAAGATTTACTACATACAACCATTTGAAAGAAAGTAACATTGTCTGTCTCAAATATAAGATATAACAGATCATAAATAAATAAATAGAGGAGACATCGGGCCTGCGGACGCCTGCAAGGCTACCTCGGTGTCTCAGTGAACTGAAGGCTGGCTCTCGAGCTACTATGGTTGTCCAGTACCTGGATCTGTGCAAAAGAGCACAGAGTATTGTATTAGCACAACCGACTCCATGTGCTGGTAAGTGCCTAGCCTAATCTCGACGAAGTAGTGACAAGGCTAGGACCAGACCACCAAATAAACTTGTGCAGTTGTATAATATACAACAGAAAGTAAAGCAGAAATAAACAAATAAAGATGGGAGGGGGAAACATGCTTCCAGAAATAACAAATAAAGCATAATCTCAAGAGAATTATGGAAAACCAAAATTCAACTTCTAACAAGGATAAGGGAAACAAAGGCAGATTTCACTCTAGGTTCACAACTCGTTGCAGGCGTGCAACCCGGTCCCATTTCTCATATCTTGTGGTAGGCGTGCCACCCGCTCCCATTTCATTATATTAACAGTTCTTCCAAATGAAATTTACTCCAACAAACGCAACAATCAATACGAATTCATAAGAAAGCAAGTACACAAAAATTATGAATCACTGAGGAAAACAAATAATGACAAGTAGCAATTAAGAACAATTAGGCAATGTAATATTTAGTATATTAAATGTCAAGTAGCAATTAAGACACATAAATATGTAGCAATTATAGCATGAATTCAAGGTGTAATGTTGCGCAAGGATACATTGATCCAATAATAACAAGTAACACAATAAAGGAAATGTCAACATAAGTATCACGGTAATTGCGGAATAAGACAATTAATGCACTTGAACTGATAACAATAAGAAATCATAATAAATGGCCATAAGTGCACGATATCACTCTTCATGCTTTTACACTCTCTCACCAAAATAATACGCTGCATCACCCTTCGTGCTTTGCATTCTTCCTCACCCAAGCAACAATTACAAAGTAATTAGGGCAAGGGAATCAATGACATCACCATAAAGTCACGTAACCACATGAAACCAGTAAAATAAATGTAAAGAGCAACACAACTCAATTACCAGCAAGAATCAGGGAAATCAGGGACAAGTGCACGACATCACCCTTCGTGCTTTTACTCCCGTCCTCACCATAAGAATCAATATAATAGGCACAGAATGGTACATCGTGCGGCACGGAATCACCCTTCGCTCTTTTACTCTCTTTCCTCACATATAATCAATATAATTGGCACAGAATGGTACATCGTACGACACGGCATCACCCTTCGTACTTTAATCTCTTTCCTCATAATAAGCAAATAATGCACGACATTACCCTTCATGCTTTACTCTCTTTCTTCATAATAAGAAAATAATGCACGACATTTCCCTTTGTGCTTTAACACTCTTCCTCACCCTAACAACAATCACAAATAAGGGGAGAGAGAATAAACAAAATAAAAATAGAAAATCCCGGCAAGGGAACACAATTAAACAATTAAATCCCGACAATGGTACAACATTAATAATCTCAACGTCCCGATAAGGGAAAATAATCAATAAACAACAATATCCCGGAAAGGGAACAATTGAAATACTTTTTCTCTTTCTTTCACTTTTATTTCATATCTCACTTTACCACTTAAGCCAATGCTCCAAAGGGTCCAATCATTTCATATACTTTCACATTTGTAATATAACTTGAGTCAATGCTCCTCGATGTTCATAGGTCACAATTTCCTTTCACAAGCTTTCACAACAAATAGTAATCATCACCAAGACAAGAGAAATACAACGAAATCAAGATATTCATAATTTAAAGACTCACGATCATGCTAGATACCAACTTATAGATATCCGTCACCATGCATATATGTCGTACTCGACAATTACCACATAGCAAATAGGACTCAACTCCTAATCCCTCAAGCTAAGGTTAGACCAAACACTTACCTCGAACTTCCACGGCCAACTCAATCCTCAACAACCGCCTTTCCTTTCGAATTCGGCTCCCAATCAATCGTATCTATACACAAATGACTTCATAACATCAAATAATGCTAAACAATTTGAACCCAATGCCTAATTATAGTCTTTCGATCATTTTCCCCAAAACTCAAAAATTGACCCCAGGCCCTCTTGGTCAAAATACGCGGTTCGGATCAAAATCAAATCCCCCATTTACCCACGAGCCCAAATATATAATTTATTTTCAGATTCGACCCCAAAACGAGGTCTAAATCAAGAAAAATCAAAAAGCCCTTACTCTACCCAAATACCCAATTTTCTACCTTAAATCACATGTTTTAGGCCTAGGTTTTCAATAGATGTTAAAGGAAATGAAAGAAAACAAGTTAAGGATTACTAACCCAAGAGATTTTGGTGAAGAATCACTTCAATGGTCGCCTAAGAGCTTGGAGAAGAAAGGTTTTGTGAAATTTTTGGTGAATCCCGTAATGACACTATTTTGGAATGTTAAAATTTAACTGGAAAAATGGTCTATGTGATCGCGAAGAATGCAATGCGATCGCATAGAGGAAGGGGAAAATGGTCACCGCAATCGCGAAAGGAACACTGTGATCGCGTAGAAGAAACATGCTGGTTACTGCGATCGCGAACAGGACTATGCGATCGCATAGAGGAAAATATAGGGCTTCTCAGGCTAACACTATGCGATCGCGTGAGGAACTATGCGATATCACTGGACCCCTAAAAATTTACACTATGCGATCGCGGACATGGCTATGCGATCGCATAGCACAAAGGACTGGACAACAGCAGACAACAGTTCTGCAATTTTTTTCTAAGGTTAAAACAACCCCGAAATACATTTGAATCACACTCGAGCCCTCGGGGATCCTAACAAAACAGATGAACTAACTCAACAACATCATACGAACTTATACGTGCGATCAAATCGCCAAAATAACATAAAAATAATGAATCAAACCTCAAAATTAAGAGTTTTTCCTCAAACTTTATTAAGTTTCAAATTTAGAACTTTAAGTCTGAGACACGTCAAATGACATCCGTTTTTAACCAAACTTTACAGAAATATCTGAATTCACATATAAGACCTTTACTGGGCGCTGGAACCAAAATACGGGCCCGATACCAACACGCTCCAATCAATTATCATTTCAATTTTTTCTTAACAATTTCAGAAAAATAATTTTTTTTAAAAATTCATTTCTCGGGCTTGAGACCTCGGAATTCGATTCCTGGCATACGCCTGAGTCCCATATTTTCCTACGGACCCTCCGGGATCGTCAAATCGCAGGTTCGGGTCCGTTTACCCAAAAATTAACCAAAGTTAAATTTATTCATTTTAATATCAAAACTTAGCATTTTTCACATAAATTTAATATTTAAG
This sequence comes from Nicotiana glauca, assembly GCA_026770625.1. Lineage (NCBI taxonomy): Eukaryota > Viridiplantae > Streptophyta > Magnoliopsida > Solanales > Solanaceae > Nicotiana > Nicotiana glauca. The sequence continues at coordinate 106,273 of MU760787.1, forward strand.
CTTTCCGGCTACGCGCCCGGACTGAGCACGCAAATCAATGCGACTCTAAATGAGATTTTCAAGGACTCGAAAGCACATAATTTATTTAAAACATGTGATGACCCGTTTGGGCCGTCACACAAACGGTTTGAACCGTTCGAAACTAGATTCAAAGATCTTTAATTTTATGGGTTTAACCCAGTGCGGCTCATTGTACACATGGCTACATGGCCGTTTGAAGTTAGGTCATGTGCGACCTTGGGCGCCTCCGTTCTTGTAACAATTTCAACTTGTTCCAAGCTATTTTACCCCAATTCTAATTGTCCTTATAACCCTTCAAACCATGTCCAACATATGTTATCATATCAAATGAATTTTATTCATAGCTTTTGTCATTGTTAGCATGCAATTGATACGTTTAGCTCGTAATGACCTTTTAATGAGGCCTTTAATATTTGAAAAATTTCCGGGGCGCTACATATATGAAAAGTTATTTCATTAATAACTTGTATTTGGCTAGTTCTTTTAAAGAGTAATTTTTATGTTGTCAAATTATGAAAATTATATACATTTAAATTGTCACCTATTTATCAATTAGCAAGATAACTCCCAAAATTTTGTTAAACAATTATATTTATTAGTAAATCAATCTTATATTTCATAAGATAAAATTTTAATATGTAAATAAAAAATGAGTCTGAATGTAGTGATTTGTAATTTCTTATTTACTCTAACCACTCTAACTCTTAGTCGTACATGCATTACCAATATAATAAGTGAAGGTCCTCTTGGACGACGAAGGGCATTGCTGTAAATATATACTTCTTTACGGCTAAATTGTTACCGTGAAAGAGAAACGCGTGTCCTATTGGGTTTTTAAGCTATTAATGCTACAACTGGGGTGAATGTGAAATGGAGGGAAACGGAAATTTTAAGTGAAATTTTAAGTCCTCACCTCCCCCCTTATTGGCAAAGGGACATTGTCCCATATTGGAAGAGGAAGAGTTTTTTTTATGGGTATATAAGCAATTGTTCTTCTTCTAACTCTTAAAGAGTTGAGAAGAAGGCAAGCCTCGCGTCGTCACAGTCGTCGCTCGGCTCGACTTCGGCTTTGATATTTGAATATTTGGTCAAATGATTGATTGATTAATTTTTTGGACCAAAATTATTTATTAAAAGCAAAATATTAACAAAAATATTATTAAATATTTGTTTTAATAACATAATATTATATTAAAATAAATATTAATATTAAATCCAATCCGTTTTTCAGTTGTGTGACTGAAAATTAAACTACCCTACTCAATTTTCCCTCTTTATTATTGAGTAAATAACCATTTATGTTATGACATTTATGATATGACCGTTTTGCATAAACAGTCATTCTGAAGAGTTGCACCAATTCAGATTTTAGCCCAACTTTGACTATAAATACAAGACTATTCTGCTCAGAATTTCCATGTGATTTTCTGAGTTTCTCCTCTTTCTTCTACATACTTTTAACATCAAACAAAGCAACATCAAGTGTGATTTGCTACCGAACTTTGTGTTCGCTGAAACATTGGGGTTTGAAGTACCACTACACCAGTGTGTAATTCGTTCTATCATCGGAGGAAATAATCCACAACCTTGGGTAATAGGAGGGGATTAAATTCCTTAAGGAAACACTGTGAATTTAGTGGGCTCGGATTAAAATTATGTTTCTATTTTTCATTTTTGTTTATGTTCATTTATATTTTCTATAATTATTTTACAAATACAGTTACTAACAAGCTTAAGGAATTTAATATATTTTCTGTATTTGTACTCACTGTTTCTGGAGAGTAAAACCTTTGTGGTTTTGTACTCTATTGGAGATTAAAATCTATGTGATTTTAACGTTTGTGTCATTCTTTCACAGAAATGGCTAATGATAATGTGAACCAAGTTGTTCCAATGGTGGCTGTCAATGGCTCAACGAGTCGAACAACACCGACAACATTGGCATCGGAGGAGAAACTCCGAATTTTTTTTGGGTTGATTTCAAGCGCTGACAGCAAAAGATGTTCTTCTACTTGACTACTCTAAGTCTCCAGAAGTTCATCAAGGAAGATGTTCCTATCTTGTCTGATGAAACTCCAGAGACTGAACACTCTCGTGATTGAGGCATGGAATAATTTTGTTTTTTTGTGCAAGTATTATATTTTAAGCGGGCTGAAGGATGCTTTGTATAACATCTACAATGGCATGGAAATGTCAAAAGAAATATGGAGTGCACTCGAAAAAAAATACAAAACTGAAGATGTCGGGTTGAAAAAGTTCATTGCTGCAAAGTTTTTGGACTACAAAATGATAGATAGCAAGTCTGTTATTATCCAAGTCCAGGAATTGCAAGTGATTATTCACGATCTACTTGCTAAAGGTATAAATAATATTAATATTAGTGTTGGTAGTATTAATTTTATTATGTTTACTAACAGAATTTTCATTGAATGTCTTGTCATCAATGAAGTATTCCAAGTAGCAACGATGATTGAGAAGTTGTCTCCGTTGTGGAAGGACTTCAAAAATTATTTGAAATACAAACGCAAGGAGATGTCCCTTCAAGATATCATTGTTCTGTTGAGAATCGAAGAGGACAATAAAGTTGCTGACAAGAGAGACCGTGGAAACTCAACAATAATATGAGCAAATATTGTTGAAGAGAACAAAAAGAGGAAGAAGGCTTCTAGACTGAAATACAACCCAAGCAAGAAGCGGTTCAGTGGAAATTGCTACAATTGTGGAAAAGCCGGACACAAATTTACGGAGTGTCGTTCTCCGAAGAAAGACAAGAAGAAGGATCAATCAAACATGGTTGAAAATCACGATGATGTTGATGACTTGTGTGTCATGCTTTTTGAATGCAACTTGGTGGGCAATCCTAAAGAGTGGTGGATTGATTTTCGAGCCACTCGCCATGTTTGTGCTTGTGAGCATGTGATTTTTGCCCCACGCGAACTACTCCCAAAGAAATCAAAACAAAAATTGTCGATTTTATTGTGTGCATTTTTGTGAATTTCCATAGTATTTTATGTCGTCATTTGCTTGTGTCCGTGCATGTTTATACGTTTAAATTAATAGAAAAATACAAAAATATGTTGCATTTATATTTAGGATTTAATTTTATATTTTTGGATTAATTAAGTAAGTTGTTGTTTTACAAAAATGAAAAATCCACAAAAATAATGTACTTTGCATTTTTTGCATTTAATGTCCAAGTTGTGTGATTTTATTGGTATTTAATTTTGTGTGATAATTATTATTAAGAGTTAATTAGTGTTTTAAGTTAATGATTTAATCTAGGATTTTTGGTTAGGGAAAAGAAAAGAAACAAAATGGAAAATAAGGAGAAAACTCGGACCAGGCCAATTTATCTACATGCCCAAATGATTCTTCCACAGGCCCAAGTCAAACACCTCTCTGACCCAGCCCCAATTCGTCGCCCAGCAGACGTCCAAACGACGCCGTTCCAGGCGTCTCGAATCCAAGCCGTTAAACCCATCTGATCGAACGATCAAAACCGTTCGCCTTAACCCGTGTCCAGGCCCAACCCGTTCCATCAGAGACCAACCCGGTCTTAGAGATGTCTAAACGGTGTCGTTCCTCTTAAGTGAGAGATCCAGGCCGTTGATCTTAATTGATCCAACGGCCAGGATCAATTCCTCCCTATACTATATATTCCCAACTCACACCCCACACCCCCCAAGCCAACCCCCCCTCTCATCGTCTCTAACGATCAAAAACCCCAAAACAACCCTCCGCCTTACTCCACCGCTGACCGCCCACCGGAAATCGCCCACGGCGGCGGTCGACGGCCAAATAGACCCATCTTTACACCATTGAACCTCCTGAACCTCCTCTCCCCAAATCCAAACCCCCCTTCCTTTGAATATCATCAGAACTCGTCGAATATTAATTCGAATGGAGGAGCCCTAGCGCCGCCACAAAATTCCCTGGTGGCGGCGCCATCACCAAACCTTTCCAAAGTCACACCACACAACCACCTTAACATTCTGATGCCTTATCCATCATTATTTTTCCTCAAATGATATCAGAACCGTTCGAATATCGAATCTGAGTTGAAGCCCTAATTTGAAATTAAGGGTTCGATGGCGATTGAGACCACAGTGGATCTTGACCAGGTGTTTTCACTTGAAAACACATGGCTAAGACCCCGTGTGGTCGAAATCGAGACTCTGAGGGAAGAGTTCAAGTTTTGACTAAAACGAATTGGAGTTTAGCCTGATTATGAGGTATTTTCTTTTCTTTACTTTCTTTGTTTGATTGTTTGTTTGGTTACTTCCATGGTATTTCATCATTTTTCTATCAATTATTTCTTCCTCTTCCTCCGGACCTTTTTCTAGCCCAATTTTCATCCCTGTTTGTCAGTATATCTTATAGGCTATTGAACATGTTTGTCCGATAATTTGATTTGAAGTCAGTATCTATGAGTTCTTGTAAAAAGGAAAAACTGTGAACATTCTTGTAAGTTCTGCTGGTATTATTGTTTTGAATTATTTCAGTTTGTGTGATGTTTATTTCCCTTCTCATTATTTTTCGCCATTTTACATATGAATTCAGTTTGTTTTCATTCAGTGCATTCACGGTGTTCGTTTGCTCGTATTTAGGTTTAATGTAGAATTGTGTTAGTCTATTCCCTGAATCATTGAACATCTTGGTTGCAATACGGTTTATTCTAATTTGAGTTTATTTGTTGTTTGCGTTTAGTGATTTGGATCTGATGGTGGTTCTGTTTAAGTTTGGAGTCAGTTTGATAAATTAGATTTGGGTTTGAATTTAGTTTTGATTGTTCCTGATTCATTAGGAATTAATCCATGTACTCTTATTTAGATGAATTTGGTTATAACTGATGAGTTTTGGTACAAATTGAAAGGGTTTGGTCTAGGACAGTGATTTCAGTAAATCATAGGGGTTTCAGGGGCAATTTGGACTTAAAATTTGAAATGATTGAGTGCCCTGCCCACTAAGCTATTGTACCATTAAAATAATACATTTGTGGGGAATAAAACATAATGGGGAGGTAAAGGGATTGATTAAACAAATAGGTACCCATAACTTTGAATTAAAAATGACACAAGACACATAGTAATGGGCTGGTAAGAGAATATTATGGGCAAGCATATTTTTCTAATAGTGTGAGTGCTCTTAAGAGCTGGCAGGGCCTATTTTGGGCTATAAATGCTGGGAGTTTGGACAAAAGTAGGGGTCTCTTCTTGGTGAGTTGAAAAGGGAAATGAGGGGAGGTCTTCAGACTCTGAGAGCTAAAAAAACACTTAAGGAAAACTGAAAGCTAAGAAGGGGATGGGCTTTTGAAATCATCTTTGAGAGGTCACATTTGAGAATAACATAAGTCTTTGATAAAGAAACAATCAGTTTTGAGAGCCTAAAAATTGGAGAGTTTAATCAATGTAAGTTCAACTCCCCGGAACTTCTTCCGATATCTGTTGGTCCATTTCTGGTCTAGTTCAAGTTCAGTCCAGTCTATTGGGTGTTGGTTATTACTGTTGTGTTTTATAAGTCACTTCATACCTGGGTTGAGTTGTTTCTGGTTTGAATTTGGGTGTTGCTGTTGGTTTGAACCTGACTGGTTGTCTGTTGTTGTATTGCTGTTGCAACTATTGTTGTATTGCTGCTGTTGATCTTCCTTTTCTCCCATTGTAAACATTTCCAGGTACACTTCATGTTTCATTGAAATGTAGAATCCCAGTTGAGAAAGTGAAATAAAAATGTGCAGCAATGCTTTGATTCCGGATTTCTGTTTTAGCATTTAAATTTATAGTTGTCGGAATTTTCTTTTATTTCATTTTTTATCAAATGATTTGTAAACTACTGTATCTCGGATTTAATAAGTCTATTTTACATGTGGAGTACTAGTCGTAGCTGCTGTTAGGTTAGTAGAGTAGATTACGTTAATTTTAGTTAATCTCCTATTATATGTTCTCTTAATATATATATTTAAAGGCAATCCATAAAATGAGATAGAACATTTAGTCAATTACCGTTAGTATTCAGCCTGGGTAATTAAACTGATTTCGCAGCTTGGTTATTAACCCTTTTAGGTGAGTATAATTTTTTAAGTGTTCGCTTTAGTTCACGTTGCAATAACCTCACACGGATAGGTGTTTTAAATTTAGTTAATACATGAAAGTAAAATAGTCCTTTAAAATTAATGTGGTAATTTTGGCAAAAACTCGAGAATAAAGGTTCAAGTTGATAAATTCATTCATTGTAAATTGTTGAACACACTTGTACAAATGTAGAGTAACTTCAATAAGCATTTAGTATAGTTAAAATTGTGGATATGTTTGGTTTAATGAATTAGCCTATTTACAAGGTTTTCGGGCCTTAGCACTCCATTGAATGGCCCAGGTCCAGTCAGATTCATGTGTTCGTATGGACCTGGGCCAAGGCCTATGACTAACGATCTTTCTGTACAACTTCGAGTGTAATTTTCTCTTTGCGTTTGTTTTAATCTAATAACTAATAAGTTAGGCCCTTTTCAAGCGTGTTAATTAATTAGGACCTTTTTCTTATTTTTTAGAGACAAATAAATAGCAAATCATAGTCGCTTTTAGGTTTGCCTTTTAAATAAATAAAATAAGATCAGCCTCGCCCAATAAAAATGCAATAAATTGCGGGGCCCTCATAAATGTATATATTAAAAATTTTTAGACTTCGGGATGGGCCGTTTAGCTAATTGCACGACCTTTCCCAAAATAATAACACGTTAGACTCTTTAGGCGCGTATTTTAATAACATTACCTCCCTAAATTCTGGTGCACATTTATGTGACCCAAATCCAAATCTCAACGGAGTCGAAATGTGTCAATAATCACGGTGCATTGATGTAACGTGGTTCGAGACGCATTTTCACGACGTTGCAATTCTCATTAAAAATAACAATAAAAGCGGTTCAAAGTTAAAAGCACATAGGTAAAAACATGTACTAAAATCAGATAATTAAGCCAAATATGACAGTTAAGCGACCGTGCTAGAACCACGGAACTCAGGAATGCCTAACACCTTCTCCCGGGTTAACAGAATTCCTTATCCGGATTTCTGATTCATAGACTGTAATATAGAGTCAACCTTTTTTCTCGATTCGGGATTCAAACCGGTGACTTGGGACACCATAAATCTCTCAAGTGGCGACTCCGACTCTTAATAATAAATCATGTTTCGATTGTCCTTTAATTGGAAAAACTCCCTTTACTACACTCTTCGCGGGGTGCGGTAGCGAAAAAAGGAGGTGTAACAGTGCTGTTAGATAAGCTTTTGCTACTTATGCTCCTGTTGGACCCGATGAGACGCTTTCTATGGAAAATGCTGCAAAGGACAAGATTGAAGGATGTGGGAAGATATATCTCAAAATGACTTCCGGCAAAGTGGTAACTTTGAAAAACGTCCTTCATGTTCCCGAGATTAGGAAGAATTTAGTCTTTGCTGGACTTTTTGTTAAGAATGGTTTTAATGTGTTTTTGTTTCCGATAAGGTTGTAATAAGTAATAACGAAATGTTTGTAGGAAAAGGTTACCTCACTGAGGGCCTTTTCAAGCTGAATGTAATGGTTGTTGAAAATAATAATAAAATTCTAGCTTCGTGTTACTTACTTGAGTCAAATGAATTATGGCATATACGTTTGGGTCATGTTAATTATAAAACCTTGCGGAAAATGATTAATTTGGAAGTATTGCTTAAGTTTGGATGTGACAAATCAAAATTTAAAGTATGTGTGGAATCTAAGTATGTTAAACATCCTTATAAGTCAGTTGAAAGGAACTCAAATCCTTTAGACTTAATTCACACATATATTTGTGACATGAAGTCAATACTATCTAGCGGTAGAGAGAAGTATTACATAACTTTTATTAAGGACAATACTCGATATTGCTATGTTTACTTACTTAATAGTAAATATGAAGCAATAGACACATTCAAGCAATACAAAAATGAAGTTGAAATGCAACTTAACAAGAAAATCAAAATGATAAGAAGTGATAGGGGTGGTGAATATGAATCTCCTTTTGAACAAATATGTTTAGAATATGGAATTATTCATCAAACAATGACCCCTTACACACCCCAATCCAATAGGATTGCAGAAAGAAATAATCGTTCATTAAAGGATATAATAAACACATTATTGATAAGTTCAGGTTTGTCATAAAACTTGTGGGGGGAAGTTGTTCTTACGGCTAGCCGAATACTAAATCGAGTACCCCATATGCTTGTAACACCCCGTAAATTTGAATCAGTTGTGGATGTACTAAATGAGTATTAACGTGATGGTTATCAATTGGTTATGATAATAAGCGTACGAGGCATATCATATGTTATTTGGGGTCCAAGGAAAGACCAAAGTCTAAGTCAAGTTGGAAAATTACATGATAGACTAAAATTCTAAATGAGCACCCACAAGACTATACTTTGGATAAGCATATCTACATTTATATAAGCTATTATATGATTTACAACCTATAAAATGAAATATATTTGAATCTAGTTTCTAACTCTTTAAACCGTTTGTCATTTGGACATTCCTACAAGAAGTTATGACCAAATTACTAAAGACATACCACCCAGTTATTTTGGCGAACAGCGAAGCGAGCTCGCTTCGCCAAAGTAGACGCGGAGTTTTGTCTTCCCTCGAATGCAATGGACAACGACACAAGGACACTTCGCTAGAGTAGACACGCCCCAGTCCCAGCTCTTTTAAGCCAATATCAGGGTTCATTTTTTCCTATTTCTTTTGGACAAATTTTGGGGTCTTCTTCCACCCTCTCAAGACCTCCAACCCCTCCCATCTTCAACGTAAGCAATCTCCATTAACTTGGTGTGAAATTCCATCATTCTTACACTAGTATTGATGAAATCTACTCATAAAACACATAAATCTTCAAGAAATTTCTTCAAGAACTCAAAGGAGGATTTTGCAAGATCTCTTCCAAAAAGGTAATCCTACACCCTTAGACTTACATGTATGGATTTATTAAGGGAATATGAGTATGAATAAGTATTGGAACTCTTGGTATGGTGATTGGAAACCATAAGTTCCCAATTTAATTACACAACTATTATAGAGATTGAAAGATGTTTATTTAATGGAACTTTATTGGTTAAGGGTGTTGTTTACCTTATGGGTGATAAAGATTAATATGGATTATAACCATTTGAGACTTTAGAATTTATCCAAGAGCAAGAGAATCAGTTATTGGGTGTAGAAACATTATTGATAGGGATTATGAATCTTTATACTCACCAAGTGTTTGATAAAATGCTTAAGTGACCAAAACATGGATATTGTTGCTAATTTGGAATCCCTTTGAATTGTATTGATATAAATTAAAGTTGAAAGGGTTGGCGAATGTTGTATTACGCTCAAGAGAAGGAAGTTGAGGTATGTGAGGCTAACTCTCTATGTTTGGGAATGTTAATGATTCTCCCTACATTACGTTTCTTTTATGACGTATCAATTGCCTAAACAATATAGTTAAGCCTAGTTCCTTGAATAGTTGTAGAACTTCTATTCTCTAGCTTCATAACTCATTCATGACTTTCATTCTGAACGTTGCGAGCTCAGTTCGTATTCAATATAGACTTGGACTTGATATACCTAAGTCTCGGTATAGCTTGCTCGGCATGTCATAAACATTTGAAGTTTCAGTGTTCATAACCAGTTCAAGAATACATGTCTCATTCTAGTCCTATTCAGTATTCTAGTAATATGTATTGCAATATGATTCCGAGTTCCTGATTTTAAATCCCTGAATGTTGAACACCTATATTTGGGCATAAGGCCGCAGTTAATGCTTTTTGCATCTTTGGGCTTGAGGCCGCAGTTTATGCTTTATGCATTTTGGACTTGAGGTCGTTGTTATGTATATGTATACTTGGGCCCGAGGCTACAGTTTGTGCACATATATATTGGGCCCGAGGCTGCAGTTAAATGTTAAGATAAACAGGTTGTTCATCATTCGGAAGCGGGAGTAGTCATATCCTTACTTCCTTTGTTCAGTTCAATTATTAATTTTCATTGCAGCTATCAATTATCATTTCAGTTATCAGTTATCAGTCACCAGTTATCATTTCAGTTTCAGTTTCAATAGTTATCATTTCAGTTATCAATTATCAATTCTCAGTTATCAGCTCAGTTTCAGTTTCACCATTTATAATTCTTTCTTTCGGTTGCTTTACATACTGTCACACCTCCTTTTACACTACGCCCGCAGGGGAGTAATAGAGGGAGTTTTTCCAATTAAAGGACAATCGAAATGGGGTTCGTTTATTGAAAGATTCAGAGTCGCCACTTGGGAGATTTATGGTGTCCCAAGTCACCGGTTGAATCCCAAATCGAGGAAAATATTGGCTCTATGTTACAGTCTGCGAACCAGAAATCTGAGTAAGGAATTCTGTTAACCCTGGAGAAGGTGTTAGGCATTCCCGAGTTCCGTGGTTCTAGCACGATCGCTCAACTGTTGTATTTGGCTTAAATTATCTGATTTTATATGTTGAACCTATGTGCAAATTATAACTCTTTACCGCTTTTATTATTATTTTTAATGAGAATTGCTACGTCGTGAAAACACGTTACGAACCACGTCACATCAATGCACCCGTGATTGTTGACACATTTCGACATCGTTGCAATTTGGATTTCGGTCACATAAATGTACACCCGAGTTTAAGAAAGTAAATTATTAAAAGCGCGCCTAAAGTGACTAGCGCGTTATTATCTTTGGGGAAAGCCGTGAAATTCACTAAACGGCCCATCCCGAATTCTAAAGGTTTTATTATAACCATTTAACGAGGGCCCCACAATTTATGTGCTTTATTTGGCGAGGCTCGTCTCGTTATTATTAAAAGGGCAAACCTAAAAGCAACTATGATTCTCTACTTTATTTGTCTCTAAAAAAGAGAAATCCTAATTAAATATGAATTGGATTATACTATGCTAAACTATGAATTGAATTCTTTCAGCCAAGTCCAATTAATTGCATTTGCTTGCACGACTGCACCGACCAGGCTTCAACACAACCTCTCGAAAAGGAACTACTTGGGCCCAGCATAAGAAGAGAAAGGCCCCGGCAGTTGTGCCTTAGACCTATATCGAGCCTACCCAGCGTGGACAGAAGATAAACCCAGGTGGCTTGTTTTGCTCATCCCCAATCCCCAAACAGAGTCGATAGAATAGCCTCAAAACAACACCAACACTCAGAAATGAACCAGGGGACTGAAGTATGAACTACCAGTTGGTCCGCCAACTGACTCAAACCAACAAACTCATAGCAAATGGATCCCAAAGCAATCAGATTTCACATGCAAGACAGAATCAGAGAATTCAGTTTTTTTTTTAATCGTAAATGGGTTGTGGAAGTGGATTCTAACTCGAAACCAAAAATGATCTGAGAAGAAGTAATGAAACAGTGCCCTCTTAAACTGACCTCTAAGATTGATTAAAGACTGATTTTGAAAGCCAACTCTCTATATATTCTTCACTTTCAGACTGTTTAAGACTCTCCATAATGCTTCCTCTGACTGATAAAAAAAAGGGTCCCCAACTCTGTCCTAAATGCTCCTTATTTATATGCAAACCACAGCCCTTATCAGCCCCCCTTAGACACACAAACAATTGAGGGAAAATCAGCTAGCCCATGATATTCCCTGACAGTCCATTACTAAGTGTCTAATCTCTTTTTTTTAATTCACTTGTCCCCCACTACTATCTGTCCCATTCTATTCTTAATTCAAAGGTTGTGGGTACATATTTGTTTAATCAATTTCCCTTAAACCCCATACTATTATGTTTCCCATCCCATTATGTTTTGTTCCCCGCTATTATTAAACAAGACCATTATTTTAGTATTTCCTCACAGTCTACTTAAACTAACACATTTCATAAGTTTTCAATTCCCAAATTACCCTTCTGAATGTCCTGAACTACTATCCCACCCCATCAGCTATTCCAATTCAACTAAGTGAGAGACCTAATCACTGACTAACTGAGGCTGAATTTAAATTCAAGTTCAATTCATATCAGAATCCAAACATAACATTACGATTCACCCCAGCAAATTCAATCAACAGTTTAAACTACTCAAATCAGATCAAATAGCATCAAAGCAAAGATAAAGGATTCAATGATTCAGGACAATAATCGGACTGGACTATTAAGGCCAAAATTGATTCACACACATACATGGGAATAAGCTAACTGTATTGGGAACAAATCATAACTCTAAATTAACCTTAAACAAAAATGCAGGAACAAACAGTATACTAACTATGAGCTCTGAGGCTGAGCATATAAGGGTCAGAAAATGAAACAACATCCAATAACTCGGAGAGAACAACACAACTAAACTATAGGCATGAACGGACCAATCGACGAAACTATTTAATCGACTCAACATATGCTAATCAACCAAAAAATGAGAAAAACTGGACCAGAAAAAGGGTCCGAAAGAGGAGGAAGAGGTAATTGATAGAAATGAAGAATTATAACGAAACTCAATCCGATAAATAATAACAACAACAAAAACAAACAAAAATAAAAGGAAAGAAGAAGAAATACCTCAGAATCTCAATCAAGGTACCTTAATCAAGTTGAACTTCGACTTGAACTTTTGAGGCCAAAACGGACCTTAATTCGAGAACACTCGACTAAAGTCGATTAAAACCTCAACTTTTTTCCCTCGGACAAATTCCAGGTTTGGTTCTTCTAAGGTTTGCCCGGTCGATTCGAAATTCGACGAGCTCTCGCTTGATTTTAGTGAAAGTGGTGTTGTATTTGGGACGAGGTTGGTCTAGTGTTCAAAGGGTGTAAGTTTGGTAGGGATTGGAGAAGGGGCCGTCGGGTTTCAGGCGAAAGGGAGGGGTGACAGCTAGGGTTTTCAGGGTCGTCTGGTTCCTTGAGAGAGAGACGAATGGGTGGGAGGTTTTTTTGGTAAATGAAAATGGGGTAAGGGTTTGGGGGTATATTGAAATTAGGGGATTGAATCCTGGTCGTTGATCTAATTAACTTAGACGACCAGGATCAATTAACGACCAAACGGTGTCGTTTTGTGACAGAGCAGATTGGGTCAGGTGAGGGACGGGTATGGGCCGGTTTTAGGCCTGGGTAAGGGTATTTTTGGCTTGGGCCTAGGTAAAACTGGCCTGGTCCGATTTCTTCTATTTTTGTTTTGTTTCTTTTTTTTCCTAATTTTAAAATAAAAAAATCCTAGATTAAATTATAAAACTAAAAATACTAATCAACTCTTAATAATAATTATCACATAAAATTAAACACCAATTAAAAAATAAAATCACTCAATTTGGACACTAAATGCTAAAAATGCAAAGTACATTATCTTTTGTGATTTTTTATTTTTGACACAACAAACTTAATTACTCCTAGTTGTATAATTAAATCATAAATGCAAATGCAACATATTTTTGTATTTTTATTAATTTAAACAAATAAACATGCACACACAAACACAAACAATTACTAAAAATATCACGAAAATTTCACAAAAATGTACACAATAAAACAGACAATTTTTGTTTTGATTTCTTTGGGAGTTAGTTCATATGGGGCAAAAATCACGTGCTCTTAGCTACCCCTCTTTGCCCGTAAACACGAAGAATTTTCGTGCAAAGACAAAGTGAGCGGATACGAGCGATTTTTGCCCATTTGAGTACTCCGTGTGAAGCATTTTTTGAAAGATTTGACCGAACCTTTGCTTCAAAGGGTCTCCTACATATCCCTGGCTAAAAGGGAATCAGGTCAATGTAGTTCGGGAAGTTTTGGTAGCTGGGACTACCGTGGAACTGTGATTTTGCTGTTACTGCTACTGCTTACTGACCTCCTTATTACGCCATGCTAAAAAGAAGATAAGAAGCTAGACTAAACTAGTCTATGAATTACAAAATCTTATCTAGATTCTCAACTTGCTTTTCATGTGTCTCTGGTTGCCTTGCTTGCTCATGTGTCTCATCTGATGTTTCTTTATTTCTGATTTGACTTGTATTCTCTCTTGCTTACCGAACTCGAACTGCTTTCTTCCGGCCATTGTTGGATTCCTTCTGATTTCTGAATTTGGATTTATGCTGGGGATTCTAGTTGTAACCTTTCGCCCTCCTGGCGAGTTGCTGACTTCTGAACTTAAAAGGTACGCCTCCGTAGTCCAGGCGGGCTCCTGACTTCAACTAATACTTAAAAATAACACCTCCATTCTCCAGGCGGGCTCCTGACTTCAACAACAACCCAAAAATAACACCTTTATTCTCCAAGCGGGCTCCTGACTTCCACATTTTCTTAACAAATAACACCTCCATTCTCCAGGCAGGCTCCTGACTTCAACAACTTCACAATAGCACCTCCATTCTCCAGGCGGGCTCCTGACCTTAGTTACAACTTAAAAATAACACCTCCATTCTCCAGGCGGGCTCCTGACTTCAACAACAGCTCAAAATAACACCTCCATTCTCTAGGCGGACTCCTGACTTCAATTACAACTTAACAATAACACCTCCATTCTCCAGGCTGGCTCCTGACTTCAACTATAATTCAAAATAACACCTTCATTCTCCAGGCGGGCTCCTGACTTCAATTACAACTTAACAATGACACCCCCATTCTCCAGGCGGGCTCCTGACTTCAACAACAACTCAAAATAACACCTTCATTCTCCAGGCGGGCTCCTGACTTCAATTACAACTTAACAATGACACCTCCATTCTCCAGGCGGGCTCCTGACTTCAACAATATCTCAAAATAACACCTTCATTCTCCAGGCGGGCTCCTGATTTCAATTACAACTTAACAATAACACCTCCATTCTCCAGGCGGGCTCCTGACTTCCATATCTTCTTAACAAATAACACCTCCATTCTCCAGGCGGGCTCCTGACTTCAACAACTTCACAATAGCACCTCCATTCTCTAGGCGGGCTCCTGACCTCAATTACAACTTAACAATAACACCTCCATTCTCCAGGCGGGCTCCTGACTTCAACAACTTCACAATAGCACCTCCATTCTCCAGGCGGGCTCCTGACCTCAATTACAACTTAAAAATAACACCTCCATTCTCCAGGCGGGCTCCTGACTTCAACAACAACTCAAAATAACATCTCCATTCTCCAGGCGGGCTCCTGACTTCAATTACAACTTAACAATAACACCTCCATTCTCCAGGCGGGGTCCTGACGTCAATTACAACTTAATAATAACGCCTCCATTCTCCAGGCGGGGTCCTGACGTCAATTACAACTTAATAATAACGCCTCCATTCTCCAGGCGGGGTCCTGACGTCAATTACAACTTAATAATAACGCCTCCATTCTCCAGGCGGGCTCCTGACTTCAATTACAACTTAACAATAACACCTCCATTCTCCAGGCGGGCTCCTGACTTTAATTACAACTTAACAACGACACCTCTATTCTCCAGGCGGGCTCCTGACTTCAATTACAACTTAAACAATAACACCTCCATTCTCCAGGCGGGCCCTGACTTCAATTACAACTTAATAATAACACCTCCATTCTCCAGGCGGGCTCCTGATTTCAACTATAATTAAAAACTGCATTCTATTGTCGTCGTTCCTTCTTCCCTCCTGAACCATTTCCTTCTAACTTTGAGTTACCTTCTTTCATAACTGCTTCCCTCATAACTGCTGTTTCATTCCTCTGAAAACTGCTTCTCTTAAAATTGGTGTTATCTTCCTCCTTTACAACTACTTCCCTCAAAACTGGTGTTTTATTCCTCTGAAAACTGCTGGGGAGAACACTGCTGGGGATTTTTTTTTTCAAAACTATGTTATCTTCCTCTCAAAATTGCTTTCTTTAAAACTTGAATTGACTCCCCTGCTTTTAAGATGGGTACCCGCCTTTAAGAAAATTTTCAAAGTGAAAGAAAATTTTCTGCCCCAGTTTGATAATCCTCCTTGCGGCCTGTTTTTCCGCCATCAAGAACATTTCCTATCCATGTTTCAAACCAAAGAAAACTTTGTTAGTTTAAAGTGTGGGGTTGTGGTGCTCCTGTTGGGGATGGTTTTCCCCTTTTCCTCTTTTCCATGCTCTGCGTTGTCCGACTATCTTGAAACTCGGCTGATAACTTCCGGCCTTTTGGGCGATTCCTTATTCACTGACTTCCCAATTGTCGCTTCTTCACTCCATACTTTCCCCAAAATCTTAGACCACTCCCTCATTTGGTCTTATAACGACGTCCTTCTCGTCCCATCACATTATCCTCGACATGTCTTATCCACATTTACTTTGCACCATATTGGCAACTGGTAGTAAGACCTGAAAATCCTTCTTAAAAACAAACTACTATTAACCAAAAGAAATGAAAAATGATGACTTCAAAAGATAGAATAGGAAAAATCTTTCTGAACATGTAACGACCCAACCGGTCGTTTTGAGCTCCGGCGCGTCATTCATCAGTTTGAGGTCATGAACAACTTCATCTCAGGTATATTGACTTGTGTGTATGGTCAGAATTAATATTCAGTAAGTTTGGAGTCAAATCTAAATGGAAATTCTCATTTTGAAAGCTTAAAGTTGAAGAAATGAACTAGGATTGAAATTTTGAGTAAATGATCTCGGAATCGGGATCCGAAGGTTCCAGCAGGTTCATATGATAATTTCGGACTTGGGCGTATGCCCGGATCGGGTTTTGTATAACACGGGAGCGTTTTGGCGACTATTGTGGAAGATAGCATTTTAGAAGAAATTGCATCAGTTTGGCTTAAAATGCATTTCAGTGTTATTGATGTCCGTTTGGGATTCCGAGACTGGGAGTAGCTCCGTATGGTGATTCTTTATTTGGGAGCACGATCGAAAGTGAATTCGGAGGTTCGTATGTCATTTTGGAGCCGTTTGGCTAAAGATAGAAATTTGAAGGTTTTTGAGAAAATTTGACCGGAAGTAGAAATTTTGATATCGGGCTCGAAATGTGAATTTTATGGTTCGGATAGCTTTGTTTATTTGAGACTTAGGAGTGTGTTCGAAATATTTTTGTGATGACCAGTGTAGAATTAAGCTTGAATTGGCAAAGTTAGTATTTTGGCGAATTCCAGTTGATAGGTGAGATTTTGATTCGAGGTTCGGAATGGAATTACGAGAGTTGTTGTAGCTTCATTATGTCATTTTGGACTTGTGTGCAAAATTTGAAGTCAATCGGACGTGATTTGATAGGTTTCGGTATCGAAAATAAAAGTTGGAAGTTCTAAAGTTCATAAAGCTTGGATTGGAGGTTGACTCATGATTTTAGCGTTGTTTGATGTGATTTGAGGCCTCGAGCAAGTCCGTAATGTATTTTGGGACTGGTTGGTGTTATTGGTCATCCCGGGGGCCTCGGGTGTGTTTCGGATGCCCAACGGGTCATTTTTGGAATATTTTTGTTGTTTTGAGCATAAATGTAATGATCTAAAGGTTCATTTTTAGTTCTAGAGATCCAAATTTGATTTCGAGACTTCCGGAATTTAAATCATGAATTATAGGACTGATCTGGAAATTTTGGTTTAATTTCATCAAGTCGCGATTGTGTTTTTGACGCGATATGTGAGTTAATTATTTAACAAGCGAAATGGGTATTGAACTGGGCAAACGAGCTCCGAATTGAGTTTCGATTGAAGGGTTATGTTTGTATTATTATTTGTGACTCATAGAAACAAGAATCGTCTAATTCCGAGTTCGTATGATGGAGTTAGAGCCATTTTAGTAAAAAATAGCTGTGCTGCAATTAATTGGCTGCTGGTGTAATTTGTAGCAGCAGTGAACAGTACCCGCGCATGAACAGTAACCGCGCGGATGAATAGTGCAATGCGCGTGAACAGTGTTTCCGAAAATCAAATCTGGGCAATGTTATTTTATCCGAGAAATTTAGCATTTTAGCCATATCTTGAGTTCTAGAGCTCCGATTGAGGCGCTTTTCACGGCGTTGTTCTCGTCTCAACAAGGGGGTAAATATCTGACCTTTATTTTTATGTTTCTACATGATTATTTCTATTGGTTTCTATTTTTATCCGTATTTGGATGGTAGAGATTAGGATTTTGAGCCCCAAAGCTGAAAAAGGGTAAATCACTGATTTGAGGGTCGAAATGACATGAGAATTGTATAATTTAGGTATGGTTAGACTCGTGAGAGTAGTACGAGGGTTCTAGAAATATAAATTTTACCCGGTTCTAAGACGTGGGACCCGAGGGGTATTTTGGTTATTTTATATAATTTTGCGTATTAGCTTAGAATTTAATTGTAGAATCGATTACTTGAATTATTCTTTACATTATACAATTTAATTGAATAGATTCGAGCCATTTGGAGTCGAATACTCATGGCAAAGGCGTGGTTTTGGGTTGACTTGCACTTGTTCGAGGTAAGTGGATTGTCTAACCTTGTGTGGGCGACTTTGTCCCTTAAGATATGAATTTGGTAAATGAATGCCTTGTACGTGAGGTGACGAGCGCGTACTTGAGCTAATTGTTGAAAATCCGAATTTTGTTTAAAAATACTTGAGTTGAGTTTCTTTCGTATTTGCTTTATCCTACTTGTTATTATAGCCTATGCTAGTGTAGAGAAGCATGTTTAGTGGACTTACTTGCCTATTTGCTTAAACTGCCTTGTTTGCACTCTATGAAGCATATTAGGCTAGAATCTACTATTATTTGCCATGAGTTTGGTAATTATTTGATATTTTGAGCTGTTGTTGTATTGATGTACTTCCCTTCTGAATATTCTCTGATTGTGGTTGTGCGCCAAGAATTAATTGTTGAATTGTATTGTTGTGCTTCAATTTCTGAATATTTCTCTGAACTTGGTTGCGTATTTACATTGGGACTACGGATATGGGATTTCGGGAGCTCCCCCCTTGTTTGTTTACTTTGGGACTACGGGTTCGATTCCCGGGAGATCCCCCTGCATATTTATATTTGGGACTACGGGTTCGGTATCCCGGGAGATCCCCCTGCACAATTATATGGAACTACGGCAATGCAGGCGGTAGATTCTCCCAGTACTGGGTATTTATATTTGGGACTACGGGTTAGATTCCCGGTAGCTCCTCGCAAAGATTGATAAAATGAGATATATTCACACGGTGGACTACGGGACGGTATCCCGGGAGCTCCTCGCACAGATTGATAAAATGGACTACAAGACGGTATCCTGGGAGATCCTTATTCTTTGTACTGGTATTGAGCTGGTTACTCTGTGTTATCTTATTTTCTGTGTATTAAATTGCTGTTTGTGTAAGCCGATTTAATTCATAACTGTATATCATCATCTCTGTTTATTTCATACTGTTGTCAGATTTATTATTATATTCTATCTCAGTAGGGCCCTGACCTTCCTCGCCACTACCCAACCGAGGTTAGGCTTGACACTTACTGAGTACCGCTGTGGTGTACTCATGCCTCTTCTGCGCATGTTTTTCATGTGCAGACCCAGGTACTTACGGCTAGGTGCACTATTAGTGATCCAGGAGACATCTACCAGAGACTTTGAGGTATATCTGCCACGTCCGCAGACCAGGAGTCTCCATCTTATTCCAGCTGTAGCAATTGACTTTCTTTTCTTTCAGTTGTGTAGACATTCCGGAGTTAGAGCAGTGTATTACATTTCTATTAGCTTATGGTTTCTGTGAGATTCCGGGTTTTGGGATTTCTGTTTATTAGAACTAGTAGAGTTAAAGTATATGTGCCAAGTGGCAAGTTGTATACTTCCTGAAGTTATTTAACTTTTGACTTAATATTTCCGTATTGGTTGTTACTTCCGCATTGTTAGTCTTACCTAGTCATTGTGACAAGGTGCCGTCATGGTGTGTTCACAATTGGTGAATTAGGGTCGTGACAGAACAATTGTTTGAAGAGAAGAAAAAGGGAAAAGAACTTATCTGAATAGTATAACCGATCCCAATGGTCATGTCGTGCATTTTGGATTAATCAACCCACTCTATTTACATCAATCAATCTTTCTGATATCCCTACTTTGTATTTCAAAGATCCCGCAACCCAACTCCTTCGCCGAATCAAACATCTTTTGTTCCGCTTGATGCCTCAGCGGATCCTTTTCTCCAATCTTATCTCGTTTGCCCCCTTTTTAATTCCTTGTCGCCTTATAGTGCCCTTCGAGGGGTTTTCACTAATAAGACTCTCTCATATCTCTCAACTCCCATCGCCTTATGGTGCCTGTGAAGGTTTTCATCGATAAGACTCTCTCATTTTATTTCTTTTAAACTTCGTCGCCTTATGGTGCCTGTGAAGGTTTTCACCGATAAGACTCTCTCATTTTATTTCTTTTCAGCTGGGGATTGGGGTGTTACCGACAAGACTCTCTCATTTTATTTATTTTTCTGCTGGGGACCAGAGTGTTACTCCAGACTTCCATTTGCCTGACTTGGTACTTCTCGGATACTGATCGGGAGGTCTTTTTGGACATCAATATGGGTTTTTGGTGTATGGCTAAAAGCAAAAAGGTATCAAAAAGTTTAAAAATAACTTTGATGGGTAAATCATTACAACTCTTGAAATCAAATTTTCTTTCCCGAAATTACAAACACAACTTCTGCCCCAATTTCTTGCTTGGGGATCCTTTGACTTTTTGTTACACTATGACCGAGCCGTGAGGCGCCTACGTATCCTCTTCGAGGAATCATGTCAAACGTAGTTCCCAATTCCTTTGTTTTTTTGTGACTTTTCTTTTGTTTTTGTTATAATTTTTTTTTATTTTCATTACTGATTCCAAAAGAGGGGTATGAAAGAATAAATAAGGCTCAAAGGGGGGAAACAAATGTTAAAGTGTTTGGATAGTAGAACAAATTGCCTCCGTCATTTCATTCTCCGATACAATGCCAAATACAAACAAACAACAATTACAGTCAAAGAAATCATACATAATATCTCTTGACGGCGTCAGAATTGATAGCCATGTCTATACATCTTCCTTCAACATCTGTCAAACATAAAGCACCATTGGACAACACTCCGGTCACAATAAACGGCCCTTGGCAATTCGGGGCGAACTTGCCATTTGCTTCGGCCTGATGTGGAAGGATTCGTTTCAACACTTGTTGCCCCACTTCAAACTTCCTAGGACGCACCTTCTTATTGTATGCTCTTGCCATCCTCTTTTGATATAATTGGCCATGACATACTGCTGCCAATCTTTTTTCATCAATCAAGCTCAACTGCTCCAAATGGGTTTTGACTCACTCGTCATCATCAATCTCAGCCTCAACAACAATTCGAAGAGACGAAATTTCAACTTCTGCCGGTATCAATGCTTCAGTTCTGTATACCAACAAATAAGGAGTTGCACCCACTGAAGTACGAACAAGAGTGCGATAACCCAACAACGCAAATGGTAACTTTTCATGCCATTGTCTGGACCCTTCCACCATTTTCCTCAATATCTTCTTTATATTCTTGTTGGATGCCTCAACCGCTCCATTCGCCTTGGGACGATACGGGGTGGAATTACAGTGTGTAATCTTGAACTGCTAATATACTTCTTTCATCAAACCGCTGTTAAGATTAGCACCATTGTCTGTGATGATCACCTTCGGGATCCCAAACCTACAGATGATATGGGAATGAACGAAATCCACTATTACTTTCTTGGTTACCGACTTGAAAGTTTTAGCTTCAACCCACTTGGTGAAATAATCGATAGTCACCAGAATGAACCTATGACCGTTGGAAGCTGCCGACTGGATAGGTCCAATGACATCCATTCCCCAGGCATCAAAGGGCCATGGTGCTGACATTGTGTGTAACTCTGTTGGTGGGGAATGAATCAGATCTCCGTGTATCTGGCATAGATGGCATTTACGCACAAAACTGATACAATCTCGCTCCATAGTGAGCCAATAATTCCCTACTTGAAGAATCTTCTTTTCCAACACATACCCGCTCATATGTGGTCCACAAACTCCAGAATGCACCTCTGTCATAACTGTCGTGGCTTGACTAGCATCTATGTATCTTAGCAATCCCAAGTCCGGTGTTCTTTTGTACAACACCCCTCCACTGAGGAAAAATCCACTTGACAACCGTCGAATGGCTCTCTTTTGATCTCCCGTGGCCTGTACCGGGTATATCCCCATCCTGAGGTACTCCTTGACATCGTGGAACCATGGCTCGCCATCCAGTTCTTCCTCTATCATGTTACAATAAGCATGCTGATCATGAACTTGAATGTGCAATGTATCAACATGCATTTTATCCGGATGGTGAAACATTAATGCTAAGGTGGCTAAAGCATCGGCAACCTTATTATGAATTCTCGGGATGTGCCTAAACTTCACTGTTCGAAAACGTTGACACAGATCGTGCAAGCATTGTCGATACGGTATGAGCTTCAAATCCCGTGTTTCCCATTCTCCTTGAATCTGATGTACCAGGAGGTCCGAATCTCCCAAGACCAGAACGTCCTGGACATCCATGTCCGCAGCTAAACGGAACCCCAAAATGCATGCTTCATATTCAGCCATGTTGTTGGTACAATAAAATCGAAGCTGAGCCGTAACAGGATAATGATGCCCTGCTTCGGAAATAAGTACCGCTCCTATTCCAACTCCCTTTGCATTTGCCGCCCCATCAAAGAAAAGATTCCACCCTGGTTCCTCAAGCGATCCCAACTCATCGATATGCAGCACTTCTTCATCAGGGAAATACGTTCTTAATGGCTCGTATTCTTCATCAACAGGATTCTCAGCCAAGTGATCGACCAGTGCTTGGGCTTTCATTGCAGTCCTTGTCACATAGACAATGTCGAATTCTGTGAGTAATATTTGCCACTTGCCAATCTCCCTGTGGGCATAGGCTTCTAGAAAATATACTTCAATGGATCCAAACGTGAAATGAGGTAAGTAGTATAGGATGACAGATAATGCTTCAGTTTCTGTGCCACCCAAGTTAGGGCACAACATGTCTTCTCAAGTTGAGTGTACTTGACCTCGTAGACTATAAACTTTTTGCTGAGATAATAGATGGCCTGCTCCTTCCTGCCTGTGATGTCGTGTTGCCCCAGTACACAACCGAATGAATTTTCCAGGACCGTGAGATAGAGAATCAACGGTCTTCCTAGCTCGGGTGGAACTAACACAGGTGGATTTGATAAATACCCTTTTATCTGGTTAAACGCCTCCTGACATTCCTTCGTCCATTCTATTGCAGCATCTTTCTTCAGTAACCGAAAAATGGGTTCTCAAGTCGCGGTGAGTTAAGCGATAAACCTACTGATATAATTCAACCTTCCCAACAAACTCATCACTTCGGTTTTGTTCTCCGGAGATGGTAACTCCTGAATGGATTTGATCTTTGACGGGTCTAACTCAATGCCTCGCCTACTGACTATGAATCCCAACAACTTTCCGGATGGAACACCGAATACACATTTGGCCGGATTGAGATTAATATCGTACTTTCGAAGTCTTTGGAAAAACTTCCTTAGGTCTCCTACGTGGTATGCCTGACACTTGGATTTTACAATCACATCATCCACGAATACCTCAATCTCTTTGTGTATCATGTCATGAAACATAATAGTCATTGCGCTCATGTACGTTGCCCCAGCGTTCTTCAAACCAAATGGCATTACCCGATAGCAATAAGTTCCCCACGGCGTAATGAAAGTCACATTTTCTGCATCTTCTTCATCCATCAGAATCTGATGATACCCAACATAGCAATCCACGAATGATCCGATCTCATGTTTGGCACAATTATCGATCAAAATATGGATGTTGGGTAATGGGAAGTTATCCTTTGGGCTTTCTTTGTTCAGATTGCGATAATAAACACATACCCTGATTTTCCCATCTTTATTTGGCACTGGCACCATATTAGCCAACCAATCGGGATATCGGGTGACCCGAATAACCTTTGTATTCAGCTGTTTGGTTACTTCTTCCTTAATCTTCACACTCATGTCGGTTTTGAACTTCCTCAATTTTTGTTTGACAGGAGGGCATGTCGGGTCAGTGGGCAATTTGTGAACCACTAAATCAGTGCTTAAACCCGGCATGTCGTCATACGACCATGCAAAAACGTCTTTGAATTCAATAAGTGTTTGGATTAATTCTTCTCTGATATTTGGTTCAATGTGGACGCTTATCTTAGTTTCCTTGATGTCGTATGCATCCCCTAGATTGATGGCTTCTGTGTCATTTAAGTTGGGTATGGGTTTCTCCTCAAATTGGCTCAATTCTTTGTTAATTTCTTCGAAGGCTTCATCCTCATCGTATTCTGATTCTTCATCATATTCTACATCTTGCACTATTAGTTCGGAATCAGGTTGATTTTTTAGACTAGGTTGAAGATCCGTCGTGCATGCCATGTTATTAGGACCAGTATAAAGAGAACTGTTCAGAAAAAGGAAAAAAAAACACAATTAAAATAAAATAAAGAGTAAAGAAGAAACTTTCATTGATTGAAGTACGGGATAACAAAGTTTCACACTTTGACGAGTACAAAATAAAAGAAAACTGGATTACAACCCTAGAATAATCCAGCTAAACATGAAGGAAAATCAGAGCCTACTACCAAGACTCCCTCTGCACGGGAAGAGGAGTAGCCATCCAATTGTTAATCTTTGCCTTAGGCCCCACAAACTGCACATCTGCCTTGCTGGACCCTTCTCCGGCTTCTGCCATGTAGACTTCGGTAAATAACCTTTCAAACCCTTCATTCAAATCTCCATCTGCACCAATCAATGACCCTGTAACCTTGGATAGCAATTGCCTTTTGATGCTCGGCCTGACAAAAGATCGGGACTGGCGTGTGATTGGCTTGGGAAGGACCCAGACTCTTTTCTTCAACTTGCGGGCCCATCTCACTTCTGCCACTGTAGGCTTGAACCCCAACCCAAAGGTATCCAGATTTTTGGGCAAAGAAACCGGTTGAACAATACCCTGAAGATCTGTCCCTAAACCTTTGCCTGGTACAAACCCGTTTTTCAACATCTCCGAGGCTACCATGACAGTTGCAGCTGCTATTCTGGGAAGTAGGATGCTTTCACCCTCAGGAACTTTGTCTATTGAAACCATATCGAAAACCTGGTAAACCCACAACCCCTTGTCGTCATCAGTCTCTGTGAAGGGCACGATGGCATCACTTACGACGTATGTATTGTCTTCCCCATGTACTACGATCTCTTGTCTATCCCACTCAAATTTGGTCATCTGATGTAGTGTAGAAGGCACTGCTTTGGCAGCATGAATCCATGGTCGCCCCAACAGAAGATTATACGACACTGCGATGTCTAACACTTAAAACTCCATGGTGAACTCAACTGGACCAATTGTCAATTCAAGTATGATGTCACCCACTGTGTCTATACCACCACCATCAAACCCTCGAACGCAGATGTTGTTCTTATGAATTTTGTCATTATCAACCTTCAGTTTTCTCAAGGTGGACAACGGACAAATATTGGCACTGGACCCATTATCAATCAGTACTCGAGTGACTATCGAGTCTTCACACTTCACGGTCAAATAGAGAGCTCTATTATGTTCTGTACCCTCCATGGGCAATTCATCGTCGGAAAATGTCACCCGGTTCATCTAAAAAATCTTGTTGGCTATTTTCTCCAGATGGTTTACAGAGATCTTATCCGACACATGGGCTTTGTTCAGAATTTTCATCAATGCCCGGCGGTGCTCGTCTGAATGGATCAATAATGATAGCAATGAGATCTGTGCCAGGGTCTTCCTTAGCTGCTCCACAATGGAGTAATCCTGCGCCTTCATCTTTTTTAAGAACTCTTCCGCCTCTTCCTCGGTAACTGACTTCTTTGCTGCTACTGGATTGGTCCGTCTTAACTCTGCGGGAGCAAAACACCTTAGACCTTGGGTTTCACACACTTCTTCCATAACCTCCTTCCCCTTATACATCACTGTCACTTGATTGTAGCTCAATGGCACGACCTTCTCACTGATTATTGGTAACTGCATTACTGGCTTGATAACAACTGGTTCTATGTGAGCCCCCTTCACCACCACAGGTGTGCTTGATAACCCTTGCATCACTATCTTTACGGGCTCTAGTTTCTTCATAACAATGGACGACTCTTTCCCCATCACCACAACTAGCTTGTTGTCTACACTTTTCACATGTACCACTGCCTTCTCACTGGTTAGTTTTTCCTTGGGACTGGCTTCACTGGCCCGAATCATCATTACTGTTTGCGAGGGCTTCTTAAATACACCTCCCTTATGCACTAGTTCGATCATGTGGGCCTCATGGTGTGCTGGCAACGGATTCTGATTAATGTTTGGTGCCTCTGGCGCCTGAACTTCGATCCTATTTGTGTCAATAAGCTCTTGAACGTCAGTCTTTAATTTCCAGCATTTCTCAGTATCATGTCCGGGAGCCCCTGAACAATATTCACAACTCACTGAATGGTCCAGATTTCTAGGAAGAGGATTTGGCATTTTGGGCTCAATAGGATTCAACAGGCCTAGCTGCCTCAATTTGTGGAAAAGAGCAGTATAGGATTCTCCCAGTGGAGTAAATGTTTTCTGCTCCTGCATCCTCTCATTCTTGAAAGCTTGATTCCCACAGAAACCTGACCCTAGAGGATTTCTATAGGCCCTTGGGGGTGGATATGTGTTTTGTGGAGGTGGGTATGTATTTTGGGGAGCCGGTGCACGCCACTGAGGGTGAGCTGGCAGTTGGGTATATGTTTGGGCGTGATGGATGGCAAAACGTGGCTCTGGTGGTGGGTAGTAGGGTTGTGGAGGGTCATATGGGGTGTATGGGTAATTTGGGTGGTGGGGTCTGGGCTGGTAGTAGGGTGAAGGACCTCTAGATCTGGACCAAGTACCTGCTTCGACTGTCGCGACTTCTTCTCTCTTCTTTTTCCCGAGCACACCTCCCGTACCGCTCTGGATAGCCTGAGTGGTGACCTTGATCGCGGAATAACTCATTATCTTGTTGGACTTGAATCTTTCTTTGATCATGCCGCCCATCTTTACGACCTCATTGAAATTTCCAACCGATGTCACCAGGTGACCAAAGTAAGTTGGCTCCAAGGTCTGCAAAAAGTAATCCACCATTTCACCTTCCCTCATCGGAGGATCGACTCTCGCAGCCTGCTCCCTCCAGCGGAACCCAAACTCCCTAAAGCTCTCTCCGGGATTTTTATCGATTTTTAACAATGTGAGACGATCAGGGACGATCTCAAGATTATATTGGAAGTGACCAGCAAAGGCTTGTGCTAGGTCGTCCCAGGTGTACCACTTGCTAGGATCCTGCCTCGTATACCATTCTAGTGCGGACCCGCCCAAGCTTTGGCCGAAGTATGCTATCAACAGCTCATCTTTCCCACCGGCCCTTCTCATCTTACTGCAGAAACCACGCAGGTGTGCCACTGGGTCACCATGCCCCTCATACAGATCAAACTTCGGCATTTTGAACCCCGCCGGCAGCTGCACATCGGGGAAAGGACACAGATCTTTATAGGCCACACTGACTTGGCTGCCCAACCCATGCATATTCCTTAAGGACTGCTCCAGGATTTTTACTTTGTGAAGCACCTCTTCCTGCTCCGAACTCTTGGATGGCTTCTCAGTTTCCGCCGGGAGCTCAAAGTGGGGGGTATAGGTATGTGGCTCGGGAGTTCTGAAGGTGGGTTTAGGAGGATAGTATTGGTTGTCGTGAGCCTGAAACACCGGCTCACTGGATGATCATTGCAATGTGGCGGGTGGAGGCGCCACAAAAATAGGAATAATTGGTGGAGGAGGGTTGTGCTTGGGTGGTGGAGCTTGGGGATTGTAAGGAGTTTTCCCCTGATAGTATTGGTGAATTGGGAAACTCGTTGATGGTGCAGTGGGAGGGTACTCCAGAGTTTGTTCCGGTGGAAGAGTAGGGGTAGCGGGAGGGACTGGCACTGGTTGCCCCTTAGCCCAGGCTAAGTGCATTTCTGTTATCTCTTGTCTCAACCTGTCTACCTCCTCCTTCATTGTCTGTATTTCTGATTGTTCCTCTCCAATACTTTTGTCTGAACTAGACATGCTTTTCGGTATGAGCCCTTCTTATTTGGTAATGGTAATCTGCCAGAACGTTCTAACAAGCTAACTGTTTGAAATCTCTGTAAAACAACAAACTTGTTAGTTTTTAGAGTCTAACAAATATGTTATTGCACGTTAGGATGCCATACACCTAGGCAGTTTAACCATTCCTATCATGTCTTTGCTTCTATTGCATACGTCATTCCGGCTTCTTACATCTGTGCCCTCTTTTGAGTGTTTCCCAAACTTTTCTTTCTTTCTTTCTTTCTTTTATTTTCTATTATTCTTTTTTTTTCTTTTTAATGATGGTCGAATCTTGTGCGGATTGCCTACGTATCATGTCCCCGCATGAATCAGACCGTGCGTAGTTCTGACCACAAGTGCGAAAAATAAAGACACCATTTTTGGATTTTATAATTTTTATTAACAAAACGTTTTATTACAAGGCAAAACATTTTTGAAAGGAAACTGACAGACTTGATACAGACTACAGACTTTATGCAAAAAAAAAGGGAATACAAACTCCAATGGACAACAGACCCTGAAGACAAGGAGAATACAGACTCAAACTATGAATGCCTTAGAGCTTTGAATTTTGGTGCCCGCGGGGCGTCGTTCGGCCTCGCCGCGGGCTTTGGTGCAAGGCCTCTCTGCAGATCTTTCAAATCCTCCATGATCTGGTGGACATAAATCATTATTGAAGCAAATAATGTGGTGCGGATCATATCCTCACATGCTAGGCCCTTCCTGATGATGTAGTGCCCGATATCTTCAATTCTTTTCCTGATTCTGTCTTTTCTCCGAAGCAACCGCTCTATCTATTGGTTCCGCATTCCCAGTACTTGAGCGTTGTGAAAAAGTTGATCTTGAAACTCATGCATCTGTTTCTCCATCCGTGCCATCAGGTCATAGCAGCGCTTCCTATCTGTTCTGGAGTCTCTGGCCTGTCTGAAGACCCGTTCTTTGAGGGTAGATATTGTTTCTCTCATTATAGTAATGTTCCCCTCGTAGTCTCTCTTCATCTGCCGCATACATTGTGCCCGCTCTTCTGTACCTTTTGCCCATCTGGCTTGGATCCTTGCCAATCTAGCTTCAGCTCTTTCAAAACTCTCTTGGCATTCAATGATTTGCTTTTTCAATCCACTTATCAACCTTTCATCAGACTGACTCCTCTGTTGGTTGTCAGCATCCATTCTCATCTGCAGGATTTGGGCCTTAAGAGCCTCATTTTCTTGGGCTAATTTGTTCTTTTCTCCTTCATCGCCAAAACTTGCACCTTGTTCTCAAATTTCAGATCCCTAATCTGTTATTTTAGCTTGCCTATTTCGGCCCGATATTCGCACTCTTTGGCTAACCAGTCCCACTGTTCTTGTGATGACTCAGCAAAATCCTGGAGGTGAGGTCTTTTAGCCGGCCTCCCAAAGGACACTTCCCCTTTATACCAAGCATGATATCCGGGTGAAACTTCCCCTTTAGCCCGATCCAGTACAAAAGTATTCGCCGCCAAGTATTGACATTTTCTCCAGATCTGGCGGACTCTTGCTTCAGGAAACTGGCTGTCAGGACTGATTTCAATTACTTGGATACTTAGACCCTCATCTTTCGGCACTATCTGGCACCTCCCAAGTTGTCTCAAAACCCGATTTGGCGCATAAGGCTGAATGCTCTTAAGCCCCGTCAAGAGAAAATGGGGCCTAGCTGCAGGCATATATATGACTTCGTCAACCGGTAACCATCTAAGCGTCCACTGTATTTGACTGGCATTGAGGGTCCGAAAGTATGAGGTCCATGCTGAGACTCCTTCAGGTAAACTGACCCTACTAATTCTTGTGTAGAACTCCTCTATGTAGGTTTTCTCAGATGAACCATAACTCATGAATTGGGCACGGTGACACAGGTGTTCGGTCATCCACATCTGCAACAACAAGTTACACCCCTCGAAAAAGTCTCCTCCGGCTTTGCAGGCTGTAAGAGCTCGGAAGATATCAGATACTATCATGGGCGCAAGAGTGCTTTCATCTTGAGTGAGCAAAGTACTGACGACCCCAGCTATTTTTATATCGATATTCCCATCTTTCTTCGGGAACACCAAAAACCCTAAAAAGGTTATCATGAAAGCAACGCGTCGGTGGTCATCCCATTTTTGACGATTGCTTTTGCTGCATAACTTGTTATCCGGCTTGTTGAACCCTCCCACGTGGCCGTATCTTTGGTATATGAAGTTCGGAGTACAAAAACCTTTTGCCAAATCCGGATTATGGACCGTCCTGATTATCTTTAATGAGTCTAAAAATCGGTGCACAGCGATAGCTCTTGGAGCAACCATGTATTTGTGTCTTAACGGAACTTCAGCATTTCCGATGTACCCAGATATTTCATCCAAAGTCAGGGTGAGTTCAAAATCTGAGAAGTGGAAGACATTATACGTCGGGTCCCAGCAGGTGACCAATGCTCTTATAATATCCCCCCGAGGCTTGATTTCCAACAAACCCGTCAGACCTTTCAGACATTTCTTGACTTCGTCTTGCCCTTCTTTGCCTAAATCATTCCACCATAGCCGCAACTCGACAGGGACTTTAGTCATGATTGAAAAGGGTTCGTTTTGAATCGTGCTCATCCTGCACATTTATTAATGTGATTAAGCAAAAAATAAAATTTATTTGACTCAAAACAATTTGACTATTTTTTTTCATTTTTTCCCAAATTGAAAAGAAAGATCCGGTTTTCCGAACACGGCTTTTCAGCACTTCGGGGGCGAAGATTTAAGGCTGTGTGAGTCAACCGGTCAAAAATCCCAAAATGACCAAAAATGGTTGTTTATGCAAAGTCAACATTTCGGCGTCCCTTTAGGGAACATTCGGCTATTTTTGACAAGAACGACATCACCTGACTTATTTATGACGAAAAGTTAAAATTTTGATTTTTTTTAGCTATTTTGCAAAACAGGGAGATTGGACCCGATGAGGGTTGCCTGCGTATATCACATCCGGTGAGAATCAAACATGCGTATCTCGTACCAAGAAAATAGACTAACTTTGAAAACATGACTCTTTTTTTTTCTCAAATAAATCAAATTAAGAAAAACATTTTTGTTTTCAAAATTTCGGCAGAGTTTCGACGCTATTTAGGCACCGAGTTTTCTTAAAAATTTGGTAATTATCTCTCTATCCTGCTATTTTCTCTTTTTCCCAACTTTCCGATATTCTTGATTTTCAGAAACCGATCAGCATGCAAATTTAAAGCAAGTAAATGCGTAAAACAAATACGATGCAGTAGGATGGTCTTTTTGTTTCAGGTTGCTTGTCCTAGACGGACCCACCCCTATGTTGAGTCCCCTAAGTCAAATGCACATGATGTAAATAAACATTCCTACTAGGGATCCGGCATGAAGTCAAGTTATTCTAGGTTCAAAACCTGGGTATATGTTCTAAACCGTGTGCCCGAGTGGACAACTCAAGTCGAGGAAGGAGCTACTTTTCGCGAACCAAAAGGCCAGCCGGCTTAGTAACATTTCCGAGCCTCTTTCTTATTTCAAGGTAAGACACTAACATAATAGGGAGTCTCAACCAGTAAGCACATCCCCGGAGGTAAGAAGAGAAGGTTTCGACACAGTTTATATATACAGTTCAAATAATATCAAAGCGGTAAAAAGCATCATTTGCACATTTAAGCCCAATCATATAATAAAATCAGATAATAAATAAAGCCAAATACAACAATTATTCTAAGCTCGAATTCTTGAACCCTGAACGAAGTTATGGGTTCAAAAGTCCCCAGCAGAGTCGCCAGAGCTGTCACACCTCCTTTTTCACTATGCCAGTAGGGCAGTAATAGAGGGAATTTTCCAATTAAAGGACAATCAAAACGGGGTTCGTTTATTGAAAGATTCAGAGTCGCCACTTGGGAGATTTATGGTGTCCCAAGTCACCGGTTGAATCCCGAATCGAGGAAAATATTGACTCTGTGTTACAGTCTGCGAACCAGAAATCTGAGTAAGGAATTTTGTTAACCCGGGAGAAGGTACTAGGCATTCCCGAGTTCCGTGGTTCTAGCACGGTCGCTCAAATGTTGTATTCGGCTTAAATTATCTGATTTTGTATGTTGAACATATGTGCAAATTATAACTCTTCACCGCTTTTATTATTATTTTTAATGAGAATTGCAACATCGTGAAAACACGTTTCGAACCACGTCACATCAATGCACCCGTGGTTGTTGACACATTTCGACTCCGTTGCGATTTGGATTTGGGTCACATAAATGTGCACCCGAGTTTAAGAAATTAAATTATTAAAAGTGTGCCTAAAGTGACTAGTGCGTTATTATCTTTGGGGAAAGCCGTGAAATTCACTAAACGGTCCATCCCGAATTCTAAAGGTTTTATTTTAACCATTTAACGAGGGCCCCGCAATTTATGTGCTTTATTTGGCGAGGCTCATCTCGTTATTATTAAAAGGGCAAACCTAAAAGCAACTATGAGTCTCTACTTTATTTGTCTCTAAAAAAGAGAAATCCTAATTAAATATGAATTGAATTATACTACGCTAAACTATGAATTGAATTCTTTCAGCCAAGTCCAATTAATTGCATTTGCTTGCACGACTGCACCGACCAGGCTTCAACACAGCCTCTCGAAAGGAACTACTTGGGCCCAGCATAAGAAGAGAAAGGCCCCGACAGTTGTGCCTTAGACCTATATCGAGCCTACCCAGCGTGGACAGAAGATAAACCCAGGCGGCTTGTTTTGCTCATCCCCAATTACCGATTATAAAGCATACACATGCACTCAATGATTT
Organism: Nicotiana glauca; assembly: GCA_026770625.1. NCBI lineage: Eukaryota > Viridiplantae > Streptophyta > Magnoliopsida > Solanales > Solanaceae > Nicotiana > Nicotiana glauca. Next base: position 139,093 of record MU760787.1, read on the forward strand.
GCAAACAAACAAACAACCTGAATTTAACCCTGGGCCTTACTCAATATGACTAAACTATTTAACGATATAGCACTAGCCAAGCGTAATTGGATTAGAATGCTAAGCAAGAACATGCAACTCATTAAAACTGGATTCTAGTCAATAGTTGAATATCAATTTGTATCTGTTAACACCATATGCGTTATTTTGTTGCCTAGTCACAGTAATTCGAATTCCAGTTATTAGCTATGAACGCAGGTCACAAGTTTCAGGAGAAAACAATTCCCTGTTCCGACTTCATCCTATTTTCGAAAGGTTGAACAACATGAAAAAAAATCAAAATTACACTATACTGAAGCCAATGAATAATCTTCAGTTTAACAGCCCAATAATCTACTCAAATTAAACAAACATACTGATCTAACTACCATTCGTGCTATTTCAGATTAACAGTATACATCCATTGTAATTGGAATCAGTCCTAGTTTAGCTACAGTGATCCACCAAAACATATAAACTATATAAAACAGATAGAAACATTAAATCAACAAAACAAAACAAAAACTTCAGCAGAAATGTGACTTCCATTTTCATCTCATGTTTCAACAGGAATAGATACATCAACATAGGCTTGAAATGTGTACCTGAGATAGGAAATTAAGAAAACAGGAAAGATCAGCAGCAACAATGTTGGCCCAAGTAAAGGTTAGTTTTGAAGACTGACAAAGGAACACTGGATGAACCAGGTCCATCCAGTGGTCCATCCCTGAAGTGCACAAAAATGGGCAGATTCAAGCATGCGGGTTTCACGTGAAGGAGATAAGCTTAACTTGGTGTATTTAATATCTCCTGATCGAAAAGGTTGCATAATTGATAAGGAGAAGGACTCCTTACTCAAAGAGAACACTATCCAAGATAGGGAAGGAGTTAGAAGTTGAAATCAACTAGAACTCTTCCACCAAGGAAGAGTTGCATCAGAAC
>MU760790.1:0-14930 GCA_026770625.1 Nicotiana glauca
ATTCTAGGAAGAAGGAATTCTGAATGGTTTCTTTTCTTCCGCTGCTTTTGGAAGTCGTTTGGAAGCTTTTTTTTTTTTTCATGATATGGGAATCAACTGAAGGTAAAACGTGTGGAGTGTGGGGTGTGGGAGGAGAAATAGGCGGGTAAACGAAAATTGGAGAATATAAGCTCCTAAATTAAAGCCTAATATTAATGAAGCATTAATTATACCCTAAAATTGAATTATGGTATATAAATGNAAAGTTTCATATATGCATAGGTATGTCAAAATCCCTTATTTTTAATCCATATATATTGAATTTATATAATTAATTCAATAATATTAGCCCATAATATTTATTTGGGCCAATATATCTTGAATTTAAAATATAGTTCAAATTATTTTATGAATTTAATTTTAATAAAATTTATATGCCAACTCGCGCACTTCTAGCGAGGCCTCTAGAATAGACGACCGCTGCTGTTCAACAGATGTTTTCCTCTTGAGATGATTTCCGAAAAATTTAATCACAAATAGATAACGATGGGGAAATACTAAAATGGAAAAGACCGATAGAGCAGAAAAGTCGGAGTGAAGGCACGAGTGTTATTTTGCCTAACATTATCGTAGATGTCTTAATAGCTTCTAGAGAAAATAGTTTTCTAAATCTTTTGATCACAGAAAGTTAATGATGAGTGCTTATTTGCCTAACATTATCTTAGATGGCGTAATAGCTAGGTAAGGTTAGTGGCTTAGTGCCCAACAAACCAAAAAGAGTATGGGATGATAAATAAGATTCCTTTACTTTTAACTTGAAATCTCGAATTACAATCATAAAAATTAAAAAATTCTAGTAGGGAGCGAGAGCGCTTCCCATCCAGTAAATCTTATGCGACATAAATTCAAATTGTTAGTGAGCTTTAAATACTAGATGCTTAAACCGGAAAAAATAAACAAAGAGGGAAATTGATGTCTACCCATTCATTGTTCATTTTGTGGGTAGAAAAAAACGCTCACGAGAGGAACAGGGAAAAGAAGCTGCTGGGGCAGTGCATGACTTGCGATCAAAAAGGATTGTCACGATTTCATGAGACTAACGTGAATGGTGATTTGCGATGTAATGGTTCGCATTGGATTTTAGAGCCCAACTGGTCCCAAGTTGGCCGCAAAGCTCCAAAACTCCAACCTTTTCATATTGGCTTATAATTTCAAATTAAGAAAAGAATTTTTTTCTCCTTCCTGTTCGATAATATTGTATAGGGTCAAATTCTGCCCTTGCTGTAGCAACGACCCATGACTAAACAATGGTCGTAGTAAGGGTATGCCTCCAGAATGTCGGAGCGAAAGCGCGTTCATAAGTCTCGTCGTCCCCTCGAGGACGCGCGACCTATCTTTATATTTCTTTTATTATTTCGAGGAGGTCCTCTTGTTATATAAAGGAGGATCCAAATGTTGTAAGGGATCAAATCTTTTTCTAATACAAGCTCTCTCTCTCTCTCTCTTTTTCTCTCTACCTTTTTACTCTCTAGAACACTCAATACATCCAAAGCGATAAAAGATATTATACACATTTCTAGGTCTTATTATTTTCGATTACGATTTACCTTTGATCTACTTTTTGATTGTATTTGCTTGCAAAGTATTCGTTAACTTTTGAGTCAAACAATTTGGCGTCGTCTGTGGGGATTTCGGCAATCGATCATAGTCTGCACCTAGAATCTCAAGAACAAACCACCTTCCTTCAAACCCTATTTATATAAAAAATGGCAGAAAATGACGCAAGATTGAAAGCAATAGCAGGTGTCACAACCAACCTCATTGGCCCCCTCAACGAGGCTGGTAGAGAAAATATCTTGAGCACAACACCTGGCAGCATTCAAGAGGGAGAAATCTCACTCTCTCCATCTGAAGATCTGACGATCTTGCACGACAAAGGAGTTTCCATGTCTGTGATCAAAGAAACTCCACCCCCAGTGGTCAAGAAACTACTAGAAGAATGGCTGATGAACACCCTAGGCAGCTTACTCGAGAAATTGCCCCAAAACAACGCTAAGAACCCATTGACTACAGACATCGCTACCACCAGTGAACACGATACTGTACGAACAAACAACAACCACTCCAATGACCAGGCTAGCGATGGCACACTTGCAGTCATCCTAAAGAAAATGGAAGAAATAGAAAGTGAAATAAGGCACTTCGGGACCAAATGAAACAGCATCAAGAAAGGGTGGACAAAATTCCCGGTGCTCCTAAGTTACTACCAAAGCGCGACGTGGGAAGATTCGTCGAACAACCATACATCGAAGAAGCTGCACCTCATCGGATCCAAAAAACCTTCAAAAATCCGCCTTACTTAAGGATATATGACGGGATGACAGACCTCGAAGACCACCTGATCCACTATGTGACCGCTGTGAAGGGTAATGATCTGTCAAAGGAACAAGTACCATCCGTACTACTGAAAAGGTTCGGGGAGACGTTGACGACAGGGGCATTAACATGGTACTCGCAGCTGCCAACCAGAACGATATCAACATTCGAAGAAATAGCGGATAAATTCGCCACCGCCCATGCAGGAGCAAAGAAAGATGAGTTCAGGGTCAACGACATCTTCGCCGTCCGGCAAACCGCAGGTGAGGAACTCAGGGACTTCCTGGCCAGATTCAACAGAGTAAGGATGAGCCTACCAAACGTATCGGAAGGCATGGCGGTAGCAGCTTCCAAAGCGGACTGAGCATAGATGGTTCAAGAGCAACCAAAAATCTACTAAGCCGACTCATGAAGTATCCCCCCACCACATGGGAGAAAATTCACAACGCCTACTGCGCCGAGGTACGAGCAGATGAGGATGACCTCAACGGACCAACCCAGTAGCTCACGACGATACAGACAGAAGCAAGAAGGGATCGACGCAGCGAGGGCCGGCGGGAACAGTCCTCACGTTTCAACAAAGAAAGGCATCAGCCTTACACCAGATCCTCGCATCCACCCCCGCCCAGACACATATAAGCACTACAGCGACATCGCCCCACTCAGTAATGAAAGAGGTATGCCCCCTTTATTATCTGCCCATAACTTTTGCGTGTCTCCTTCAGAAATAGTGTATGCACTGGAGAAGATGGGCACCAAAGTACAATGGCCGAAGAAAATGAAATCGGACCTCGCCACAAGGAAATCAAATGTCCTATGTGAGTTCCACCAGGAATGAGGGCACAAAATCGAATACTGCATAGGGATACGACAGGAGGTAGTCAGAATGATGAACCAAGGATACCTGAGAGAGCTGCTCAGCGATAAAGGAAAGATAAATTTCGCACGAGGGCGGGAACAACCACATGGACCACCAAAGCCACCTTCGCCAGCGCGTATCATCAATATAATCGTCGGAGGAGGCGGCGATTCAGCAATCAGTCGTGTAAAATTCACCACCTCGCACAAATTAAAGCGAACAATCGCCCACGAACGGTATGACGACTTCGAAGAAAGTATCGCCTTCGATAAGTCTGATGCCGACGGTTTGTCTTTTCCTCATTATGATGCTTCAGTCATAACTTTATGTATTGCTGACACTGACGTTAAGAGGATCATGGTTGATGACGGAAGCGGCACTTGTATTATCCATCCAAGAGTCCTCGCTCAAATGAGGCTCGAAGATAAGGTAATACCACGCTGCATAACAATAATTGGTTTTTACAATGCAGTGGAACGAACCTCCGGGGAGGTATCATTGCCGATTTTAGCAAGGGGAGTTACACTGGAAACCACTTTCCACGTCATGAACCAAGAAACAACCTACAATGCCATCATAGGACGCCCATGGATACACGCCATGCGAGCAGTCCCCTCAAGCTTCTACCAAGTGATCAAGTTCCGCACCGCTTGGGGAGTGTTTAGCATTCGGGGCGAGCCGCGCACAGCACAAGAATGCTACCGAATCGTTCAAGACCGCTCTCACACCAAACAGTTGAAAGGTGTAAGTCCGGAGGCATAGCAATCAGCCGTGTTGGGGACTAAGGTCAACCCAACAACGGAAGCCATAAAAGATCCGGATATCATAGAAGCCTGCAAAGCAACGGTCGAGGATCTCGACCCGATACAATTAGACAGTACCGACCACACAAAGAAAGCCTACATCGGACACAGCCTATGCGATCCATGTAAGTACCATGAATTCCTAACTAACCATGCGGATCCTTTTTCTTTTTCTCATTTAGATATGCTGGGAATACCAAGAGACATCTCCACCCACAAGCTGAACGTCGACCCACTATATCCACCCGTACGACAAGTTAGAAGGAAGTTCAATGCCGCAATCAACGAGGCCGTCAACGAAGAGGTAGATATGCTACTGACCAACGGGTCCATAAGGGAATCAAATATCCCCAATGGGTCGCCAACGTCGTGATGGTCAAGAAGAAAAATGGGAAATGGAGGATGTGTGCCGATTTCACCGACCTCAACAAAGCATGCCCAAAATACTCATTCTCATTACCCCACATCGACTAGTTGATCGACGCCACAACGGGACATAAGCTGCTAAGCTTCTTGGATGCCTACTCCGGCTACAATAGATCATGATGGCCGAAGAGGACCAAGAGAAAACAACATTCATCACCCACCAGGGGACATACTGCTACAAGGTGATGTCGTTCGGACTCAAAAACGCAGGGACGACATATCAGAGACTGGTCACCAGAATGTTCAAGGAACATCTTGGCAAGACCATGGAGGTCTACATCGATGATATACTGGTAAAATCGGCAAACAAAGAAGACCACTTCAACCATCTGAAAGAAGCCTTTGAGATATTACGGCGGTATGGGATAAAATTGAACCCAGAAAAGTACGCCTTCAATGTAGCATCAGGGAAGTTCTTGGGGTTCCTCGTATCACAATGAGGTATCGAAGTCAACCCGGACCAGATCAAAGCAATAGACGCAATACCTGAGACCTTGAACAGCAAAAAACAGGTACAAAAGCTGACAGGGCGAATAGCCGCCCTATCCAGGTTCATCTCGCGATCCTACGACAGGTTCCATAAATTTTTTAACGTATTTAGAAAAGATCACGGACTACAATGGAACAAGGAATTTGCCGAGGCCTCAAAAAAATTAAAATAATACCTGTCTTCGCCACCACTGCTAGTCAAGGCGAACCCTGGTGAACCCTTACTAGTATACTTGGCGGTGTCCGAAGTCGCTGTCAGCGCAGTCCTGGTCCACAAAAACAAAGGTACGCAATCTCCTATTTACTATATCAGAAAAACCCTAGTGGACGCCGAAACACGGTATCCACACCTCGAGAAGCTCGCCCTAGCACTGGTCGTAGCTTCACGAAAGCTTAGACCTTACTTTCAGTGCCACCCCATAAGAGTTGTGACGACTTTCCCCCTGAGGAGCATCCTACACAAACCCGAACTGTCGGGAAGGCTCGCCAGATAGGCCATAGAGCTCAGTGGGCACGACATATCCTACTACCCAAGAAATGCCATCAAGTCACAGGTACTTGCAGATTTTGTCGCCGATTTTAGTACAGAGATTTTGCCGGAAATGAAACTAGAGGCCATTCGTGTCACATCTGGTGCCTACATCTGGACCGTCTATACTGATGGCGCTTCCAATGCTTCGGGATTGGGACTGGGACTCCTACTCGAGGTCTCCACGTGAAATAATTCGCCAGTCCATACGATGCCCCGAGATGACTAACAATGAGGCCGAGTACGAAGCCGTGATTGCAGGTATGAAGTTAGCCATCAAATACGGGGCTCAACGACTCATCCTCCATTGCGATTCTCAACTCGTGGTAAACCAGGTCACCAGGACTTACCAGATCAAGGAACAGAGGCTGCAGAAATATCAGTCAGAAATCCACAAGTTAATGGCCGAATTCGACAAATACCGCCTGGAGCAAATCCCAAGGGCGCAGAACGTCGAAGCAGACAGCCTAGCCAAGTTGGCCGCAACCACCAAGAACATCAACAAGGGGAACATAGTCACCCTACTCCATTCAGCCATAGATCACACTGAGGTACTCTCTTTAAATCTAACTTGAGACTGTGCAACCAGTTTATCTCCTATCTGCAGGACGGGACACTCCTACTCGACAAAAAGGCAGCCAAAAAGTTCCGCATAGAGGTCGCTCGATACTGCCTAATTAATCACGACCTGTACAAAAGAACGTTTGGCGGACCCCTCGCTAAGTGCTTAGGGTCGTACCAGACAAGGCAAGTACTTGAAGAGGTACACGAGGGTCACTACAGCGCACACACCGGTAATCGCGCTATTGTCCATTGCATTATCCGCGGCGGGTACTATTGGCCCACAATAAAAAAGGAGACAACAGAGTATGTTCGCAGATGCGAATATTGCCAAAAGTACGCCCCCATGATACATCAACCGGGAGAGCCCCTACACTCGGTAACATCACCTTGGCCCTTCATCAAATGAGAATGGACATAATCGACCCCCCTTCCAGCAGGGCGAGGAAAGGTACGATTTTTGTTAGTTTTGACGGACTACTTCTTCAATTGGGTAGAAGCAGGTGCGTACGCCCAAATATGCGAATAGGAAGTCATCGCCTTCATATGGAAAAACATCATATGCCATTTCGGCATTCCCAAAGAAATCAGCTACGACAACGGCCCACAATTTATCGGCAAAAAGATAACGGAGTTTTGTGACAACTGGTGCATCAAACGAATACTCTCCATGACATATCATCCCGCCGCCAACGGCCAAGATGAAGCATCCAACAGAACAATATTGAACTTTCTGAAGAAGAAACTCAAAGAGGTTAAAGGGCTCTGGCCCGAATTACTACCGGAGGTACTCTAGGCGTACCTGACAACACCCAAATCCAGCATAGGAGAAACACCGTACTCACTGGTTTATGGAACCGACGCGATTATACCAGTCGAAATCAGAGAACCGAGCCTAAGATACTCATACATCAGCGGACCAAACAACGACATGGGTAGGCTTCAAGACCTCGACGAAGCCGAAGAACGAAGAGATATGGCTCATATAAGAATGACGGCTCAAAAGCAATAGGTTGAAAGATATTACAACAAAAAGGCCAAAATACGACCACTCAAAGTAGGAGATTACGTCCTCAAAGCCAAAACTTTGGCGTCAAAAGACCCGAGCGAAGGGAAATTGGGCACCAATTGGAGCGGGCCATATAAAATCATAGCAGATGCAGGCAAATGAGCATTCCAGTTGGAAATAATGGAAGGAAAAACACTCCAGAACAACTGGAACGTCGCCCACCTCAAATACTTCCACTTTTGAAGGGCATCTCCCGAGTCGTACTCTTTTTCCCTTACCCGAGTTTTGTCCCAATTGGGTTTTTTCGGGGAGGTTTTTAACGAGGCGGTAAAGGAGACACCCAGGGGCGCATGGAAACAGGTTTATCATACCGGCCATTCGACACGTCTCTCAAGTCCGATATAATAAAGGGACTAGCCTAGTTGATTCTCCATTATGTAGGCGGCTAAGGCCACCCTCTCCATTATGTAGGCGGCTAAAGCCACCTTTTCCATTATGTAAGCGGCTAAGGCCACCCTCTCCAATATATAAGCGTTTAAGGCCACCTTCTCCATTATGTAAGCGGCCAAGGCCACCTTCTCCATTATGTAGGCGGCTAAGGCCACCCTCTCCATTATGTAGGCGGCTAAGGCCACCTTCTCCATTATGTAAGCGGCTAAGGCCACCCTCTCCATTATGTAAGCGGCCAAGGCCACCTTCTCCATTATGTAAGCGGCCAAGGCCACCTTCTCCATTATGTAAGCGGCTAAGACCACCTTCTCCATTATGTAGGCGGCTAAGGCCACCTCTCCATTATGTAGGCGGCTAAGGCTACCTTCTCCATTATGTAAGCGTCTAAGGCCACCCTCTCCATTATGTAAGCGGCCAAGGCCACCTTCTCCATTATGTAAACGGCTAAGGCCACCTTCTCTATTATGTAAGCGGCTAAGGCCACCTTCTCCAATATGTAAGTAGCCACGGCCATCTCCAATAATTGTCGACCCCGCTCGATGATGACGGATAAAATCTTCAACGACAATTGAAGTTACATCCTTTGGGCCAAAGGCCATCTCCAATAATTGTCGACCCCGCTCGACGACGACGGATAAACACTTCAATGACAGTTGAAGGTACGTCTTTTGGGCCAAAGGCCATCTCCAATAATTGTCGACCTCGCTTGATGACAACGGATCAACACTTCAATGATAGTTGAAGTTACATCCCTTGGGCCAAAGGCCATTGCGAATAATTGTCGACCCCGCTCGACGACGACGGATGAACACTTCAACGATAGTTGAAGCTAAATCCTATGGGCCAAAGGCTATCACTAACGATCGTTGATCCTTCCCGACAGTGACAAACAGTGTATAAGCAAAGAACAATACGAAAGGATAAGCAACACAAGTATAACTCTTTTACTATAACAAAAAATATATACACTTAGTCCCGTGGAGGACTCCTATTACATTCAAAAAAAAAGAAGAAAAAATGCAAAATCTATACAAGTCCTAAGGGGCCTCGCCAGGTTTGGCCTCACCATCCGCATGCCCCATTCCTTGGTTATCATGGTAATCCTCATTAAACCACGAGCCAAACTTAAGCCGGTTGACGTCCTCAGAAGTATAACCATCTCGGTCGGGAGAGTCGGAGTTGTACCCACAGGCCGCACGAGCCTCACGTGCTTCACGCGCCTCACGCGAATGCTCTTAGACCTCCTCCTCGGAGGCACGTTCTGCAACAAGTAGTTTTTTATACACATCCAACTTAGCTTCCGCGTATATCCACATCTCATGCGCATCTTGGGCCTCGTCACCGAACCGCAGCGAGGCAGCACGTTTGAGGGCGTCAATCTCAGCCATCTTCGTTGCAAGCTCAGCTGTTAAAGCCGCCACCCTACCATAGAGATCAGCTACCTCCGCCGCCACTCCACGGCTAAGCTCTAACTCTTTCTCCCTCAGCTTGAGGAGCAATTCCAGCTCACTATTGCGGGCCACCGACCTCATCAACTCTTTATCCGCCTTCTCCAGCTCCGCCGCCTTGCGGTTTAATTATGCCTTCCTCTGTTCGAGGCCCTCCCGAAAAACCTGGAATTGTGGATCCTGCTGGAAAAGATCCGCCATCGCTTGATGCTTGGACCGTTTATATTTCTTCACCATCTTATCAAAAATGATCGCTTTTTTCTTCTCGCGAAGCCTTCTCTCTACTTCCAGAACCAGGGTCTCAAAAAAGAGAGAAGAATGCATATATATACACGCAAGTTAGTACGCATCAGAATCAACTACATAACATGTGGAAGAACGGAAAAGTTACCTGCAACGCCATACCTGCGACCCTCTGAGATAGCTCTGCGTCGCTGACAGCACTCAGCATCTCACGCTCAAGGGCCACACAAAGTAGAGCCATCTCCAATGCGGCTCGCTCGCCGTGCTGCAGCAAGTTGTAAGCCTCTGGAATCACAATGCGACGACCAGATCCATCTGCCGTCATCTCCATATGTGCAGGGCCTTCTGCCATCTCACCTATGTTCCCATGGGCGACCACAGCAGCTGTCCCCTCAATTTCACCACCAACAAGGGGCGATGAAATGCCCTCGGCAATGCGAGTCGTGCTGGCACCAACATTAACACGTATCTGGGTGGTCGGCCTCCCCGAACGGATGTCATTGGCCATAAGAACGGGACCAGTTGGCTGGTGAGGCACGTCCCTCTCTTCGCCTCCCGTCGCCACCGCCTTGCCCATTATGACCTCCTTATTTTCCTCTCCTCGGGCTCCTCTCCCTCAAAAGGATCGTCCTCAGGGTGCGAAGATGACGTCGATGGCCTCTCCTCACTTGTGGCTATTTTCGCAGGCGCTGCCTCTTGCAAAAAGGCTACGGTCACCCCTTCCCTAACAGATGCGTAAAGTATCTCCAGGTGTTCCGTCCTAATGAAGAAATATTTGTGCCAATAGCCTCGGTTTGGCCAGTCGTCAGTTTCCACGAACAGCCCCTTTGAACCATGATTTTTTAAATATAGCATGGTACCCCTCAGGTGGCCGGCGCCGAATAGTTGCAAAAGGTGGTGGATGGAGACCTCCAACCCAGCTAACTCTGCGTACGTAGATACTACCGTACACACCTTTAGGGTATACGGAGTAAGTCGGGTAGGACATATATTATAGAAACGACAGAGTTCTTTCGCCAATGAAAGAAGGGGGAGGCCATAGCCGATCAAAAAGGGGTATTCGTAGAATGTACAGTACCCCGGCCTATGGGTGTTCGCGTAGTCCTCCCCCGCCAGAACCATCTCTACATGAGTGGGTATATCATATGACGTACGAAGAAGGTCCAAATTGGCTTGTTTTAATTCAGACTTCTCCCAAGGCTGTTCGGGAGAATCTCTTTGAAAATCCCTCCTAGCAAGGAGTTGTTTTGGGAGTACATTATTTACGGTGAGAGGGGTGAGATCCTTCCCTTTCTCCCCTTTATTACCATCAGATGGAGGCGGTATGTCAGTTGATTTATTACTGCGATCTCCTGAAGTGTTACCACGTTTAGATTTGGTCATGATTTTTGAGTGAGGAATGATGTATTACACAACCACGAATGTATTTTCACAAAAGCTGTGGGTTCTCGTGAAGAGGAAGCGCTCTCTTGAAATAGTCGGAAAACTTTTTACAAATTATCTAAAGTTAGGTTAAAATTGAACCCATTCCCTATTTATAGGGCCGGGTAGCGTTGAAATCGAAGAGGCAAAACCCTAACAGGCGCGGGAAACCAAGCATTAGAACACCTTTTGTATTTCCTCGGGAACACGCGTAATGATGACGCCTGCATATGGTGACATCATTTCAAAAAAGGATTTGCGCACCAATATATCAATAGATTCAAATGGTCGCCCCTTTACATTGTCATCTCCAAACATGGCCAAAATTTCCCAGCACGTGGTTCGCGGATCCGTCCATCGGCGATGCACTTCGTTGCGTCACCAACGAACAGAGGGACTAACTATATAGGGTCAAATTATGCCCCTTGATGCAGCAACGACCCATGACTAAACAATGGTCGTAGTAAGGGTACGCCCCCAGAATGTCGGAGCGAAAACACGTTCATAAGTCTCGTCGTCCCCTCGAGGACGCGCGACCTATCTTTATATTTCTTTTATTATTTCGAGGAGGTCCTCTTGTTATATAAAGGAGGATCCCAATGTTGTAAGGGATCAGATCTTTTTATAATACAAGCTCTCTCTCTCTCTCTCCCTTTTTCTCTCTACCTTCTTACTCTCTAGAACACTCAATACATCCAAAGCGATAAAAGATATTATGCACATTTCTAGGTCTTATTATTTTCGATTATGATTTACCTTTGATCTACTTTTTGATTGTATTTACTTGCAAAGTATTCGTTAACTTTCGAGTCAAACAAATATCACTCGTTATTTTCTTCGCACTACCTTTATTAGGTCCGAACTACTTACAACTGCAAGATTTGTTTGTGCGATATTCATCTCTATTCTTAAAGCACAAATCCTTGACGTAGTTATTCCAAGTAGTGTAAAGGCTCATACTGCTACGATCCAAAATTACACCTAGTCGTGATAACACCTAACTCCAATATTCTAGGTAAGCCAAACAACATAAGTCACTGTGATACTGAGAAACCAACTATGATAATGAATAGAATAGCAAAGAATTCAATACAACTATCCCAATGACCGGTAATACAAGTTATGAGCCATTATGATTTAGATTTACAAAATTGATATGAAAATAAATACAATATCTGTTTGAAGTTTACATAAACAGATATAAAACTCGAAACTACCATGAAGAAGAGGTAGCTTGAATCTGGAACGCTGGTACGTCTTCAATACAAGACTTCTTCTTCTACAACTACTTAGCTCTAAGGTTTGCACGCAAGGTGCAAAATAATAGTATGAGTACAACCGACCACATGTACTCAGTAAGCATTTTAACTTACTTTGATGAAGTAGTGATGATATTTTAAATCAAAAGAGACTCACATACTATTTTACATGTGCAGGTGATAAGCAGAACAACAAGGTAAGAGATATGGCAAATAACAGTAAGAGCATCAACTGGAGAATTAAGAAACAAGTTAACAGACATGGCAAACAAAGACATGTCTCTATGAACCATTCATATGATCGAATATAACAAATACGCACATGGATCATAACCAAATATTCATAACAATATCGGTGTGGCGCACAACCCGATCCCTATCAATATAAATATCGTTGCGGCATGCAACCCTATCCCAATGTCAATAAATATTGTTGCAATGTGCAACATGATCCCAATATAAATATAAATACCATTACAGCGTGCAACCTGATCCTAATATCAATATAATATTGTTGCGGAGTATAACCCGATCCATATACAAATATAAATACTATGGGGCATGCAACCAGATTCATATATAAATATAGTTATTGTTGTAGCGTGCAACCCGATCCATATATAAATATAAATACTATTCGGCGTGCAACCTGATCATTATATAAATATAAATATTGTTACGGCATGTAACTCGAGCCACATATAAATATAAATATTATTGCGGCTTGCAATCAGATATACATATAAATATAAATTAATACCATTGTGGCGTGCATCCCGATCCAAATATATCAGTCCATATAAAATATTCAACAACAACATGGAAAATTTCACAACATAACATCAAGAAAACGAACACGCAAAATTCAACTAGAAAATACAAACTCAGAAAAAGTAAGATGAACAACCCAATACCCAAGAGCTAGTCTCCTATATATTCATACAAGGTTTCAACGAAGCATAAAGACACAACAAATCTGATAGTCACCCAATTCGACATAGCATAGAAGGGTAAGACATGTAACGAGTAAAGGCGTCAATCAAGTAAAAACATGTATTAAGTAGAGACATTTAATAAGTGAGATCATGTAACGAGTAGGGGCATGTAGCAAGTAAAAGCATATAATAAGTAAAGGCATGTAGTGAGTGAAGACATGTAGTAAGTGAAGGCATGTAACATGTTAAGGCATTTAATAAGTAAATTACGTAAATAATAAGGGCATGTAACATGTAAAGGCTAGTAACAAGTAAATGCATGAATTAGTTAAGGACATGTAGCAATAGTATATCAAGTAAAAGCATAGACATGACGGTAGCAAACAAGTAAGGAACGTAGATATAATAGTAACAGACCAAATAGGAAACATAGAAGTAAGTTACATAAGGAAAATAGACGTGAAAGTAACATACAAGATAGAGAAATAAATTAGAACCAAGATGGAGTGCATGTATATATAACGATCTGATCGATTATTTTATGTATTTGAGACCTATTTTTTCTTTTGAAGCTTTCTGTATGTGTATTTGTAGTTTTATGACTTATGAGGATGGTTAGTTTTATTTCAAAAAAGTTTGGAATGATTTGGACCATTTGATTCTTGGTTTAGAAGCGTAAGTTGGAAATGTTGACCTAAGTTTGACTTTTATAAAAATGATCCTTGAATGGTATTTTGATGGCTTTGATATGTTAGTATCTTGATTTTGGACTTAGGCGTATTCCCGAAATTAAATTCGAAGGTTCCTAGGTTGATTTGACTTATTTTGCTGAAAGTTGGCAATTTAAAGGTTTAGAAATTCCTTAGGTTTGACAGTAGGTTGTCTTTATGGATATCAGGTTCGAATTTTTGTGTTGGGACTTGAAATATGTCTGTTTTTCTATTTGCAACTTGTCTACAAAATTTGGCGTCATTCAATGTTAGTACGATAGGATTCAGATGCTTGGTTGTTATTCTAGAGGTTCTTGAGTTTCCTTTTAAATTTCATGTGTTTTGATGTTCGATTCATGATTTCAGATGTTATTTTGGTGTTTTGATCACGCGAACGAGTTTGTATGATGTTTTTAGACTTGTGTGGATATTTGTTATGGAGTTCTCACATTTACGCTCGTGATGGCGCCTAACATTTCACTTGCTAGGCAAGTCAACATTAACTATATCTACTAATCATTTTTAACAATTTTCAAATTAAATGACAATAATGAAACCGAATAGTCTGAAATATGGTAATTACTGATAAGTGACTAAATCCAAATACTAATCCTGAAACTGGTATCACGAATACATGAGCGTTTAGAATACTAAAAATAATGATCTGAAATAAACATAACTGTCTAAATCAAAATAAATAGCTGAGGTAATGTAGTAGGGGACTTCAGAGTTGCGAACGTTGTGCACCTGTACCTCAAGTCTTCGTCAAGAGCTGAATTCAAGTGAATCTACTGGATGCCGTTGGGACCCACTCTGAAATCTGCACAAGAAGTACGTAGTGTAGTATGCGTACAACTGGCCCTATATACTCCGTAGGTGCCGAGCCTAACCTCGATGAAATAGTGATGAGGCTAAGACATGCCACTTACAATAATTTGTACACAGTATAATATTAATAATAATAACAACGAAGGAAAATAAGAATTAAAATAAGATAGTTAATTTATGAAAAAGAACTCAATACTCGCAGTCGGAGAACCCAGAATAACTAATCTCATAATTTCATGTAAAAATGTTGGAAACCAACACAATAACAACAATGAATACAACCCACACAATCCGTTGGGGCGCCCAACCCGATCCCACCGTACACATACAATCCTCCCTTATTCACCATAGTATCATTTATCAATATCATGAATCAAATATAAAATCTGTTGTGGCACGCAATCCGATCCCATCATATCGTCATAAACAGTGGAATAATCCTCCCTTATTTTATCATGTCACAATTTATCAATATCAAGTGTCACACCTCTTTTTTACGGCGCTTACACCCCGGCGAAAGGGGATATAAATATAAGCATAAAAAGAGTTTTTTCAATTAAAGGACGGTCGGAACGGGATTGGTTATTTAAAAATTTCAGAGTCG
>MU760794.1:1066-15024 GCA_026770625.1 Nicotiana glauca
AAAAAAAAAAAAAAAAAAATAAAAGGACAGACGGAAAAAAAAAAAAAAAAAAAAAAAAAAAAAAAAAGGAGAGTTGGTAGATCCCATTTGTGACAATCTTGGTCAAGTACTTCATAGTGAAGCTAGGAATGAGATCCCCTAGTAGAGTTTTGAGTTTCCTCTAGTTTCTCAATCTTGTAGTGGTAAATGGTTGCTAAGTGTCTAATAAACCTATAAAAATTTTAATTCAAACCTAGATAAAACTTAATTTAAACCTATATAAAACTAACCATAGTACTCCCTCCAATTTAATTTAGATGAGGTAGTTTGACTCGACACGGAATTTAAGGGAAAAAAAAGACTTTTAAAATTTGTGGTCTTAAAAATTTAAGGGGTAAAAGCTTTGTAGGACCATAACATTTGTGTGATTATAAAAGTTTCTCATTAACGATAAAATGGGTAAAGTAAAGAATTTAAAATTGAATTATTTCCAAATTTAAAAATGTATCATTTATTTTAAAATAAATTAAAAAGAAAAATACATAGGTATATATTTGAAACGAAGAGAATATCAAAAAGGATTTACATTATAATATATTAAAGCGAATTAAATTATGAGTGGCTTACACATGTATCATCCCGATCCTTATTCATGGCTCTCCCCATTCTTTCACTATTCTTCACGTGTTTACCTCACTACAATTTTTATTTTATTTTATTTTTAAAGAAAGAAAGAGACATATAAAAAGGGAGGGAAAATTAAAAACTCGTTGATGTGACCCATTTGCATGTTTTTTTGTTGTGTATCCTTTAATTATTTTCTAAAATTAGAGCGTCTTTTTGATGGTGTTGAGGTAGAAAGGAAAAAGGGGAAAACTTTGAGTTAAGGTTGCAAGAATGAGGGTGCAAACTGATCGTTATAGTACAGTTATACAAGAAGGATTAGTTACCTCCAATAGCAAATGTTGATAATTTTTTTATTTTAAATAAATATTTTTTTTTAAAATTATATTTCATAGCTATCTTTTGATTTTTTATAGAATTTTTACCTTCTATAGCAAAGGTTAACACCTTATTTATTTTAAATAAATATCATTTAAAAAATATATATTCTATAGATACATTTTATGATTTATAGTAAAATATTTAATTTTGGTTACCTCCTAGCCCTAAATCACTAAATACGCTAATCAGTTACACAATTTTCATTCTCTCTCTACTTTGATACATCCCATTCTCTTTCTCCATTCCATTAAAATTTTCGATCTCTTTCTCCTATCAACTTTCACCAATGGCCGCAAAGAAGAGTCCCCGCAATCCAGAGCTGATTCGTGGAGTGGGAAAACTTTCCTCTTCCAAGATGTACCACAAAAAGGGTCTATGGGCAATTAAGAAGAAAAACGGCCGCTGACATTAAACTTTTCTCCTCCCTCCCTTTCTCTGTCTCTTGTTTCCTTGATTTGTAGAAATATTAATTATCAGTCAAAACTGATTCTAGTGCAAAGCCCCCATTCCATTATAATAGGTGCATTGATTCTTGAAGATTGCTATGTTCAAGATTCTCACCAACAATAGCAGCCGCCGACATTAAACCGATTCTTGAACAACAGTCGCCGACATATAATCCGGTTGGTATGTTCTTGAACGAAGATGTGTAGTTTGGGGCTGAACAACTTAATTTTTTGTTAATATATTTTAATATATTTTTATGTATTCATTGTCTTTTTTTCCATTGTAATTCAATGTGTCTCGTTGTATTCCATGTATTTCATGGTATTCACTATCTTTTTTTTTCCATTGTATTTCAATGTATCCCGCTGTATTCTATGTATTTCATTGTATTCACTTTCTCACTATATGCCATGAATGTATTCATAAGTTTATTTAATTCAATATAATTTATGTATTCAGATGTATTATATAATTTCTCTAAAGATTGCTATGTTTTTGGGGTATTTTTCGGTTGAGAATCTTTTTTATAACTGAAAATACAAAAATTTGTGTATTATAATTGAGTTTGTTGAGTTATATTAGGAGTCTATTATGTTAATTGATTCACTTTTCGTTTTAAAAACAGTGTAATCCCCCATTTCATGCCGTGAATACAGTCGTATGCAATAATCTGTCCAGCTGCAATCTCGTGTTTCACTCCATGAATACAGTCGAATACAACAACTGATTAGCTGGACTTCCCTGATTCACACCTATTTTTGCTATTGTATTCATGAATACAATAGCTTAAATACATCAAATACATCTTATAACCACATAAAAGGTATTTATAATCCGTAATATAGCAAATGGTATCTATAGATGGCTAATTACTACTAAAAGATAGTGCTTTATGAAAATTTTCTATTTTTTATACCCAAATATCTATTTATGGTCACCTCCTAACCTTAAGCCATAAGATAAGCTTTGTATTATTTTTCTCTCTCATATCCCCTCAAATTTTTCCTATCCCCTACCCTATATCTATTCTTCCTCTCTCTCTCTCTCTACTTCCCGATGTCTTTTCCTCTGCCGGACGCTGGAAATTATCACCGTCACCGTCACTGGAGAAATTATTCCTTTGGCTTCAAGATCTACTACCAAAATTATTTCCAACTCGTTCTTTTGATTTTTACAACTGTTTGGTTTCAAGAATTCATGCAATTTTAGCTGTTACATTAGCTTCTATTTCTGTTCAAGATTGGAGTTGCCCAATTAAACCTTTGGCTTCAAGATCTACTACCAAACAGATATTTTGTGTTGTATATTTTGCCGGTAATTACTTGCTAATCGTCAGCAACCAGAGGCAACGGTGACGACGAGCGAAGACTGGATATTGATGCTGTTTCAACGAGACGACATTGGGGTTGTTCTTACGACGGAGTTGGGAGCTGAGTAACTTGAATTTTCTGTTAATATATTTCATTGTATTCATTATCTTTTTTTTCATTGTATTTCAATGTATCTCGCTATATTCTATGTATTCATTATCTTTTTCTTTATTGTATTTCAACGTATCCCGCTGTATTCTATGTATTTCATTGTATTCACTGTCTCGCTATATTCCATGAATGTATTCATATATTTTTTTAATTAATATAATTTATGTATTCAGATGTATTATATAATTTCACTGAAAACTGCTATATTTTTGGGGTATTTTTCGGTTGAGAATCTTTTTTATAAATAAAAATACAAAATTTATGTGTCATAATTGAGTCTGTTGAGTTATATTATGAGTTTATTATGTTAATTGATTTACTTTCCGTTTAAAAATAGTGTAATCCCCTATTTCACACCGTGAATACAGTCGAATACAATAATCTGTCGAGCTGTAATCCCATGTTTCATGCCATGAATACAGTCGAATACACTCGAATACAAAAATCTGTCTAGTTGTAATCCACTGCTTCACGCCTAGAAATGCTACTGTATTCATGAATACATTAGCTTAAATACATCGAATACACTCTAAAAAATCTGAAAACATAGCTATAGGAAATAATATAGTAAATAATAACAATAATTAGCTAATAACCACTAAAATATAGTGGTTTCTCAAAATTTCTCAAAAAAGAATTTGCTCTCACGTTAGATGTTAGCCTATGCCAAACATAAATAAAAGACATTGATTTTATTTTTGATAGGTCGGATGCATCTTTTTTCTATACATTCTATAGAATTTACCATTTTTATACGAAATATACGATCCGGCTTCTTTATAACAATATTTTTATATAATATTTTTGGAACTAATTTTTATATTATATTTTACCTCTCTATAATATTTATTTACCTATAACATCTGCAACCATCTTCATCGCAGTACGCTCTTTGTAAAATTATTCCCCTATAACAATCATGTATAATATCTAAGATTATTAATAATTACGTCTAAAGAATTTGATCAAATATTTTTAAAACCTTAGTGAACCACATATGATAAAATTATTATGTTACTTTCATAATTAAAAATTTCACTCAATTTCATTAAAATATATGCCGCTAGATTTTCATTCCACTGACCAAATGTTTCCGTCGTGCACATATCTTTTTCATTTGACAAAGTTTTTAATGGATTAATAATGTATTAGTTCTGTGTGTGTGTTTTTTATTTTTTTGGTTAAGAGACGAAATATCACCAAGTAAATATTTACAAAATCATAGTTTAAGTCAAACACATCTAGTTATCTAGCTATCTGCCAACAGCCACAAAATTCCATGACTTAACTCCAGGCATAAATATAGTATTAATTTTCTTTAATTTGCATACCTTCTAGATTTGAAATTTAAATAAATTTTACTCCCTCCGTTTCAAGTTATGTGAACCTATTTCCTTTTTAGTCCGTGCCAAAAAGAATGATCCATTTCCCTATTTGGAAATAATTTACCTTTATACAATGATTTATAGCCACACAAAATATATGTGCTTCATTTTACACCACAAGTTTAAAAGTCTTCTCTCTTTTCTTAAACTCCGTGCCCAGTCAAATGGGTTCACATAAATTGAAACGGAGGGAGTATCATTTATATGTAGCATTAGAATAGGAAAAACAATATCTTTAGATATTTTTTGCATATAACAATCAAATAATATCTAGAAAGTCAAATATTCTTATAGGTGCATGACAATCATTCATTATAAAAGCGAAAAAAATTAAAGTAAACGACGTTGTTATAGAGAGTTTTGACTCTAGATACATGTGCAATAAACCGCTAAAATTTCAGAAGATATTAAACTATGAACTTATAATTTTAAAAAAGTACAATATATTCAAGCTAAGAATCTGATAGTACTAAACTCATGAAGTTTAAATCATGAATCTAGTTTTGTATCTTATATAATTTTTTTAATTATTTAACCACGGTTAAATACTCCTTCAACTCCAATTTATATAACATAGTTAGATTCCATGAAAGTTAAGAAAGAAAGATTTATAAATCTTATGATTTAAAACGCGTACATTATTATGACTTTTTTGACTTATAATATTAAGTATGTCATACATTTGTGTAGCTATAAAATTTTCTCTTTAAGATAAAATAGGAAGCTTGAAGTTGTTCTTTTCGAGGTAATAAAGAAGTAGTGTCTCACATAATCTAGAGCGACGAGAGTAATATGTAATCTCTGATTTTTATTTTTAAGTCTTTAGGTTAAATGAAGCGCGACAATATGTGTAAACAGTCATTAAACTTTTAACAAAAATTAAATTTTGAACCGTTGACTTCCGAAGTACAATGTGCCCAGGCTAAATATATAAAAAAAATTAAACCTATCAAGCGTAAATGTTGGACGTATTTTGCAAAAGGTTTTTTATTATTTAAATATAAGTAAGAAAGTATATAATTTTAGTATTATTTTTAAATCTTTAGGTTAATAGTTTGGTGTTAAGGCCGTATTTATACTTTCTCTCGATATCTACAGGCTGATGACCTAAAAAGTATAAAGAAATTGGCAAAAATAAAAACCACATAAAAGGACGTCTAAGTATGGCATATGGAAAGTAATTGACTAATTTACCATTTTTAATATAGTAGTAACTGGAATAACGCACAAATTGTACATTTAACGTGATTATACACTATAAATATACGTAAAAATGAAGATCCACTTGCCTTTAGAAAACATACAACACGTGTAAATATATATTGCCAAATCCTATGTAGTAGAGTGCACCCTTCTCTATGTTAGATTCAGCAACCCCTACTCTGTTTTCTTGCAAATAAAAACCCAAAGCAAAAGCTCTCTCTGTGTATTAACAATGGCTTCTTATTCTTCACATTCTTCCATTCTCTCCCCACCCCACCAACACCACCACCCCACAAAATTCCTTCCTTTTAAAATAACTTGTACCACCACCACCACTAGCAACCAACAAACAACTCCGCCACAAACAACCAAGAATTCTGCTCTAAAATTTTCAGCAAAGTATGTACCTTTCAACTCTATCTCCACCAATACCCCTACTGATGAATCCTACTCTCTTGATGAAATAATATACAGAAGTAATTCAGGGGGTTTACTTGATGTGCAACATGACTTAGAGGCATTGAAACAATATGATGGTAAATATTGGAAGTCTTTGTTTGATTCTAGAGTTGGGAAAACAACATGGCCTTATGGCTCTGGAGTTTGGTCCAAGAAAGAATGGGTTTTGCCTGAAATTGATGATGATGATATTGTCAGTGCGTTTGAGGGAAATTCCAATCTTTTTTGGGCTGAAAGATTTGGGAAAAAATTCTTAGGCATGAATGATTTGTGGGTCAAACACTGTGGTATTAGTCATACTGGTAGTTTTAAAGATTTAGGCATGACAGTTTTGGTTAGCCAAGTGAATAGGCTAAGAAAACTGAAACGACCTTTGGTTGGTGTTGGCTGTGCTTCAACTGGTGACACGTCTGCTGCTTTATCTGCTTATTGTGCTGCTGCAGACATACCATCTATTGTGTTTTTGCCAACAAATAAGATTTCAATGGCGCAGTTGGTTCAGCCTATAGCCAATGGTGCTTTTGTTATTAGCATTGACACAGATTTTGATGGATGCATGAAACTGATTCGTGAAGTTACTTCAGAATTGCCTATATATTTGGCTAATTCTTTAAACAGTTTGAGGCTTGAAGGGCAAAAAACTGCAGCAATTGAGATTTTACAGCAGTTTGATTGGGAAGTACCTGATTGGGTTATTATTCCTGGTGGGAATTTAGGTAACATTTATGCTTTTTACAAAGGGTTCAAAATGTGTCAAGAAATGGGGTTAGTTGATAGGATTCCAAGGCTGGTTTGTGCTCAAGCTGCAAATGCTAATCCTTTATATATGTATTACAAGTCAGGGTGGACTAATTTTCAACCAGTTAAGGCAAATACAACATTTGCTTCAGCTATACAGATTGGTGACCCTGTTTCTATTGACAGAGCAGTTTATGCACTCAAGAATTCAAATGGGATAGTGGAAGAAGCAACAGAGGAAGAATTAATGGATGCTACTGCACTTGCTGATTCAACTGGAATGTTTATATGTCCACATACAGGTGTTGCTTTAACTGCACTAATGAAGCTTAGAAATAGTGGGGTTATTGCTCCAACTGAAAGGACTGTGGTTGTTAGTACAGCTCATGGATTGAAATTTACTCAGTCCAAGATTGAATATCATTCTAAGGAGATTAAAGATATGGCTTGTCAGTTTGCTAATCCACCTGTGGAAGTAAAAGCAGATTTTGGATCAGTCATGGATGTTCTCAACAACTACTTGAAGTCCAAGTCATAGTTTGCTAATACATATATTTCCAAGATTTCACTTATTTTATCTATGTTTTCAACTTTTACTTTTTGGCTTTTGCCACTGGATGTCTTCAGCATCATATGCCAAGACCCGTTTTAAGTATGTCAATTTCTTGATATTCTAAAGTACACGTTTATTATTAAAGATATGACCTATGAAGTATCATGAATATTTACCAATTTGTTACGTTCCTAATGTGTTATGTATATGTAGGCATCTAGACCCAAGTCTTTTAGTAGCTGTAGCTCTTGTTGATGTGTGCAAGAATATGCTGCTTTTTTATTCTTCTAGATCGTATATATCTTTGACAGATAGGGTCCCTGTGGTTGGTGTTTGGATTATATTTGTGGATAAGAAATACTGCTTCACCTACTAAGACATGTAAACTACATGGGGGAATTATTTGGAAAAACATTTGTGCAAGACCATTTTACTTTTGGCAATTCAACCTTACCTTACAAGCTGCACAATCATGAACTACTAGAAGAACCTGTAGATAATACTTAATAAAAAGTAAAAATCAGTACTCCACCTGCAACATCAATAACAATCCAGTAAAATTTCACTACTGATGTTTCGGGAAGGTAGTGCATACGCAGATCTTACCCCTACCCCGAAGGAGTTGAGAGGTTGTTTCCGAAAGACTTTCGTTTCAAGAAAACAAAAAGACAAAAGGAGACAATATTAGTATCAGTAAAGAAATATATGAAAAATAGGAACAACATGAAATTCAGAAAACAAAAAGACAAAAGAGGTATCAACAAAGAAATCATATGAAAAACAAAAACAACATGAAATTCAGAAGAAAGATGCAATGGTCTTTTTTATTCAATTTAAAATATTACATGGAGTATATGTGTTTCACATTGCTTGGTATTAAGTTATTCAGTTATGAATTTGATTGAAATTTAATTGATCTTTCTTTATGTTAAAAAGAATTTTCAGGGAGTATTTAACAATTGATATGAAAACATATAATCTGCAAATCTAGAGGAGTCATATCAATTTCAGTTTCTGTTTCTTCACCTTCACATCACATGATTTAACTCTGACTAATTAAGAGGATTCACATTGTTATGATTCGACCTAGGGGCGGATCTATGTAGGGGCTTGAAGTTGGTACGCCACCAGATCGCTCGAGTAAAGTCGTATATGTGTACTAGTATTTTCCTCAAAATATGAAACATATATAACGAATGGCACCCCAAGTCACAAAATGATTGCAGGTGCCATGGTTAAAGCACTGAAACTCCACATGGAATGCCCAGGATTGATACTCTTTGGTGGTTCTAGCTGTTGTTTTGCTGTTATCTTCTTTTCTTTATGGTTCTTTTAAATTTTTTTAATTTCTTCACATATGTTAATTACTCTATTTGTACAATCTCCTTTTTATTATTTATTTAAATTATATATTTGCTTCCTTTTCTTTTTCTAGATCTTCAATTTATTTGAATGTTATTTTAATCATTTCCTTTTTTTATCCATCTAATGTTATTTTATTAATTTTAAAAATTAGAGTGATGCACCAAAGACATAATATTAATTGAGCTATATGTAGATTGAAGTGGTGTATTTCCTAATTTAAAATTTTATTTTTCTTTATATTTTTTAATCATAGTAATCGAATTTGAACCCAAAGAATTAGACTGAATTGAACATAAGCTATTCGATTTTGTGATTACGTATTCATTTATGCATAAAACAATCTTTTAAATTGAATTGAATTAATTCAAAATGGACAGAACCGAACCAAATTAATCAAAAATGGAAACCGACTAAATGTACCAAGTTCAATCTATTCACTATGGTCGGTTTGCATTAAAAACAGTGGCACCAGAGGCATTCACGGAATTTTTATAAGCAGTGTCAAAATTTATAGAAGAACGGGAATAAAACTTTAATTATCAGACTTCTAGACAAGAAATAACTTTGGTCTATTAGTTTTGTTGAGTCTTAAGTTAGAAAAAGTCCTAAGTTATGTCTTTTTGTATTTTGATGATCTAACAAACTTCATGATAAGAACCAGATCAGGAACTCGTTACACATCCTCAAAGTGCTCAAGAATAACAAGTCTCAAGTCTGGCGCAAGTTCCAACAACTTGAGTCAAAGAGACGACAGAGGGAACAGATGGACATCAATTCCTTTGCTGACAGTACAAGTCAACTCCCTGTTGATACTCAATTTTTCCCTATATTTTTAAATATGCAAAAATGCCTTCGAAATAGCATATATAAGCATGCCCAAGGTTTTTATTATTTTTTCATAATTTTAAAGGTTTAAATTGATTTATTTTCTCGCTTTTTATCCATAAAATCACCAATAATTATTCCCAAAATTATTATTTTGATAATTCATCTATTGAATTTCTATATTTATGCTAAAATATGGCTAAGATAATTTTTATATATTTTCTTGCAGTTACATTTAGTATTTCTAAAGCTAAATTACACATAATTACAATGTTAGCCCTTTTAAGATATAATTATGTTTTATATAAATAAAATTGGATCCTGTATTTTAAATTGGTAATTATGTATCCTAAATCATTTTAGCATTCTAAATTATTTTTTTCAGAAATTATCTACTATTTTTTATAAATAAAATAGGGAAAAATTGGCTATTCAAATTATAGCCAAATTGGCTTTCAATTATAGCCAAATTAGGACCCCAATTCCCAGCTCAATTTTACAATTAAAACTCGACCCACACCCTATTGACCCATACCCAAACCCGAAAACCAACTTACCCTTTTTAATCTCGACTGCTGATCTCCCAGATCAACGGCCCACGTTATTTATTTCCCTTTTAATCCAACGACCCCCCAAACCCTACCCCATACTCTTATTTGCACCGCCCTTGAATCCCTTCCTCTCTAAATTTTCTTTGAGACCTAACTCAAACCCTAATCGTCATCACTGGCGTGAACCCCTCCTACGATGTTTCTACGTCTTCTCTGACCGGGCCTGGTCTATCTAAGCTTCTATCTGATTTATGTTTTTTACCCATAAATACAGTCCTATGTGTTTTTATTTGTCGCCTAGTATTTTGCCCTTTATACATGAGGGTCTGCCTAGAACCCACCGCCCTATAGGATAGGAGTCCTAAATTCCTCCGGGATTGATTGGAATGGACGGGTAACAGCATGCAATAGGGGTCGAGACCAACCCTCGCTTTAATTACCTTTACGGGGCGGGAAAGGATAGATATGGATATGATGACCGGTGCGCTAATGCCACGCATAGTCCCTTTTGAAGGAGTGATTACCGGGCATTGTACTGATGTGATCCTATAGGCTAACCAACCTAGGACACTCCTTTATATTGACAAATACGCTTAGATTGTACTTCTTTTCGTTCAAGAATATGTGTATTTAAACTTAAATCCCCTACTATTTGAGCCATACTTTTTGATTTGTTAATTGTACAAATACACACAAAACTGTCTGGCCGGGAACCACACTAGTGGATCTTGAGGGGTGCCTAACACTTTTGTCTTGTAGAAAATGAGGCACGAGGTCCGCAGCTTCGGAATGCTTAACATACCCCCACTCTTGCTAGACTGGTGGAAGAATCTTCCATTTGATGATCAGATCAATGAATGGAAAGGAAGGGCTATCAAGGCTAGTGGAAAGCTAGATTATCTGGACTACACCCTGTTAGAATTGGAAGGAAAAGTGAGGAAAAGAGTCAACGACTGCCAGAGCGCTGAAAGAAACGAAGAAGGACATCTGGCGAAGGCGTTCTTGCTAATGAGCCTACGCGAGCTGGAAGATTTGATCAACGAGAACATTCAGCCTGAGGAAGGTCCTTCTGGGACCAAATAGGCTAGATTTATTCTATCTTTTCCTTAAGATGTAATAAGGCCAAATGCCAACAGTAACTCATTTTTTATCACTATTTACATCATCAAATGAGGAATTTATTTAAAAGTTCTCTAAATCAATTTGTCGCTAGGCCTACCTCGGGCACAAAGAGGTTCCCAAATTAGGTCACACTTTACATTCCCGCATTATGTGTTTAAAAGCAATACTTTTTATAATCCTCACTGACTTGATTACCTTTTGTTTTTATTTTTTGTTTTCTTTCTTTTATTCCCCTCCCCAAAGGTTAGTTCGTGCACTCTAGCATCATCATCTTATTTCACAAGATCCAGAGGCCCTCCATCCACTCCTCCTCTTAGTCCCATTAAAGGCAAGAACAAAGGCAAAATGGAAGATTTAAACAACATCAGAAAGGAAAACCCAGCTGAACGAGTAGAGGCCACTAGTGGCTAGGGTATTCAGGTTCCTAATGAGAGTGTACCACAACTTGAACACTGTTGAAATTCCAAGAAGAGCTCAATCAGTTTCGAAATCTGGCAAAACTGTCATTTTCCCTCAACACCCTAGATATCAACTTCCCCAACGCTCAAAACCCTACACTTCCTCAAAATATCCCAAAACAGCAGAATCATCCCGCACCTCACCATCACGCTGCTCCACCAAAGAACCAATGTAATACCTGCCATACCCCAAACAACACTCTACTATTCATCCCAAAACCTCAGAACTCTATAAACACCCATACACCAGGCCACCATAACAATCCTATCTATGTGGAAGCCATGCCATACTCCGCCCAACCTATCTCATACACACCTGACTCTGATGAAAAAGATCTGCTTATCAGGAACTTTGCCGAGAAACTTAAGAAACTGACCAGCCAAATTCAGGGCGTCGAGGGAAGCAAAGGAATCGAGGGGCTGAACTATGAGGACCTTTGCATACAGCCTGATGTCGAACTGCCTGAGGGGTACAAACCTCCTAAGTTCAAAATGTTTGATGGTACGGGTGATCCAAGGGTCTATTTGAGGACATATTGTGACAAGCTGGTTGGAGTAGGGAAGGATAAAAGGATCCGCATGAAGCTGTTCACGAGGAGTTTGAAAGGAGATGCATTATCTTGGTACATCAGCCAAGATCCCAAGAAGTGGTCAAGTTGGGTGGGCATGGTATCTGACTTTATGGATAAATTCAAGTTTAATACAGAGAACGCGCCAGACATGTTCTATATCCAGAATTAGAAGAAAAATCCGATAGAGACGTTTCACGAGTATGCTACTCGCTGGAGGTCCGAAGCTACTAAGGTTAGACCCGCCTTAGAAGAGGAGCAAATGAACAAGTTCTTTATCCGGGCTCAAGACCCGCAGTACTATGAACGGCTGATGATGATTGAGAACCACAATTTCTTCGACATTATCAAATTAGGTGAAAGAATTGAAGAAGGTATTAAAAGTGGTATGGTTACAAATTTCGAAGCCTTGCAGGCTACAAATAAGGCTTTATAGTCCGGTGGTATGTCCAAGAAAAGGGACGTAGGAGCCATGATGGTTGCACAAAGGACCAAGTCTCCCCTCAAATACCAAACTTACCTGACACCTCCACTCACATACCAGCCAACCCCAAATTACCAAGCACCCTCGTACCAAGCTCCACCACTAACTTATCAGTCATCTCCACCTCCTACATATCAACTTACTTCACCCAGATACTTGTTGATACCCAATTTTTCCTATGTACTTTTATACTCAAATACTTTCAAAATAGCACGTATATGCATATGCAAGCATCCTCAAAGGTTTTGGTATTTTTTCCAAATTTTCAAAGATTTTTAAAACCAATTTATGGACTATTTTTGCACTATAAAATCCAATAATTATTCCCAAAACTTGTCATAATTTATTTTATTCTCACATTTAACAAAAATATAATTTACATGAATTTTATATAGTTTTACAAGTCCATTTGGTATTTTTAAACTAAAATTGCATGAAATTGTAATTTTAGCCTATTTCTCGATTTAATGGCATTTTCAACCACAAAATCATTTCCAGTATTTTTAAATTAATACTTACATATTGTTTATTAAATCAGTATTTTTAACTTGATTTTTTGAACATCATTTACTATTTTTATAAATTCAAAATGGGGAAAATTGGCTATTAAAATTGTAGCCCCTTTACTCTCAATTATAGCCCAAATTAAACCCAAATCCTAGCCCAAATTGAACCCAATTATACGACCCAATTACCCGACCCCTGACCTTATTTCTATCCCGCCTGGATCCTATATCAAATCAGGGCCGTTAATTGTTTTAATCAACGGCCCCCGTCTATCCTTCCTTAATTAAATCAACGACCCCTCTAACCCTAATCATTCTAACCAAACAGCCGCCCTAAGATCCCCTTCGTCTCTCAAAATCCTCTCAAGCCTCTCCGAAACCCTAGCCTTATTTCACCATTCTCCGACCTTGTTTCACTGGAGACTATGGCTTCTCAGACCCTGAGCAGCCTATACCTACCCCCACATACCTCTATGCTCTTTTTGCTCGAGGTTTCAGAGTCCAACTTTGAAGACCCCGGCTCAGAATCTCTCCGATTCAAGTTCTATGGCCATCTTTGGCTCATCTCCAGCGAGTCCTAGCCCTGTGAGTCCATCTCCGACTCAGGACCAGCCCGTTCCAGGCGTTTCTCATTTTCTAGGGTTTTCTCTGAAACCCTAAGCCCTCGAGGTTTTCTTTGTTTCTCTCTAAGATCTGCTTTAGATCTGTGCTATTTTCTAAGATTTTAAAGTATTTTTTACATCTTTTCTATTTTTTGTTTTCAAAACTGTTCATCTTCTTAAAACTTAGGGTTTTCGTGATTTTTTACTCGTTCTACTGCTATCTCTT
>MU760795.1:4839-17420 GCA_026770625.1 Nicotiana glauca
CTAACACCTTCTCCCGGATTAACAGAATTCCTTACTTAGGATTTCTAGTTCGCAGACTGTAACAGAGTCAAACTTTCCTCGGTTCGGGATTAATTCGGTGACTTGAGACACCATTATATTCTCAAGTGGCCACTCTGGAACTTTTAAATAACTAATCCCGTTCCGACCGTCCTTTAATTGGAAAAACTCTTTTTATTATACCCTTCATGGGGTGTAAGCGCCGTAAAAAGAGGTGTGACAGATGGTACTCGCGAGCTTAAGGTATAGCTCTTTCATTTGAGTCAATTTCATGATGTAAGTATGTTCGGATTGTTGCTTATTGGTGCACGGACTGCGCAAGTTGTGGCTTTAGCCTGTCTTGGTGTGTCATGTCACCAGGGTAATTGTGTTAGATTAGATTAGATCGTTGGGGTCTGTAATGAATACAAACGGATTTGATTTCAGCATGTTTGATGGATAAATATCGAGGTTTGGCCCAAACATTTGCTATGGTCTTTGCCAAAGAAGAAGTAGCCTTATGGATGGCTGATCTGAGAGATGGTTATGGTTTATTGCGTGTTTCATCTATCATTGGCAGTACATGGAAGTGTTAGAAAGAGACTTTAGTTGTTAAGAGGTTTTCTATCGGTATTCGATTGGTATGTGCAGTTGTTGTGATTAGAAGTTATCGTTGCGAGTGTTTGAGTTATGTGGTATATCCTGTGATTGTGCCTGAGATAGCGGATATGGTTTGTTATAGCTTGTTTGGACTTATTCAGAGTATAAGTGTGAGATTCTGATCGCATTGAGGATTTTAGAAGCAGAAATGTGGTTCTATGGTTTATGGTCTAGGATGGATTGTGAAATTTCAGTTATGTTGTATCATCGAACCTATGTGAGATATGGTGGCGTGGGATCACCCCCGAGTATATGCATGGTCAGGTTATTCAGTTATTCATTGGCTTCTAGAACAACTCTGGGTACGTTCGAGGACGAACGTGTGTTTAAGTGGGGGAGGATGTAACGACCCGACCGATTGTTTTTAGCTTTTGCACTTTGATCACCAGTTCTCAGGAATAACTTGCCTCGTGTGATGTGTTATGACTGATGTAGATCGTTGGTTTGTTTTCAGGGAAATTGGAATGAATTTGGAAGAACAGTTCTCAGCTTGTAGTTTGAAATTCGAAAGTTTGACCAAGATTTAATTTATTTGTATATGAGCTCGGATCAGAATTTTTATGATTTGGTTAGATTCGTTATGTGATTTATGACTTAGGGGTCTGATCGGAATTGGTTTTGGAGATTCGGTGTAGATTTAGCCTTGAATTGGTGAAGTTAGTATTTTGGCAAATTCTGGTGGATCGGTGAGATTTTGATCCGAGGGTCGGAATGGAATTCCAAGAGTTGCAGTAGCTTTGTTATGTCATTTGGAATGTATGTGCAAATTTTAGGTCATTCGGATGTGATTTGGTCGGGTTTTCGATCGAAAGTGTATTTCGGAAGTTTTTGAAAACTTAGGTTTGAATTCGATGAGTTTTGGGTAATTTGATGTTATTTGATGTATTTTGATGATTGGAACGAGTTTGAACAAGGTATTGGGTCATGTTTGTGCTTTTGATTAAGGTCCCAGGAGACTCGGGGTGATTTCGGATGGTTAACGGGAAGATTTTGAACTTGGGAGATTTTAGAAAAATATGCTGCCATGCGAGAGGATAACCGCAAATGTGGTTTTGGGAGAGGAAGATTAGAACCGCAGATGCGGTAGGGGGCCCGCACCTGCGGAGCCGCAGATGCGGCTAGTGGACCACAGAAGCGGTTTTGGATTTTAATAAATTTTTGCAGAAACGGATGGTTGGACCGTATATGCGGTACCGCAGATGCGGAACTTGGACCGCAGATGCGGAAAGGCCTGGGCAGACCTTATATGTTATTTCGTTGCGCGATTTTGGGGTTATTCCACCATTGTTGACTTCGACCTTGGAGTTTTTGGAGCGATTCTAAAGGGGAAAATCAAGAGACTTTGTTAAGGTAAGGAATTTTGGACCTAAAACTCAATTCTATGGTATATTTTCATGTATTTAGGGTTGTAATTAAAGGAAATAAAAGGCTAAAAAGGAGGATTAGGGCTTGAGTTTAAGAGGGCTTCAAATTGGGATTTGAGGGGTGATTTGAACTCCGGTTTTTGTGTTCTTGGTATGTATGAACTCGTAAGAAGACGAGGAATCTAGTGATGTAAAAATTTCTGAGTTTCGAGAAGTGGGCTCGGGTATTGGTGATTTCGGGATTTGTACCTGGTATTGATTATTTTCATTTGGGCTTTGTTCCCTTAGCATATTGTGATGTATTCGTTCTGATTTTGGATAGATTCGACGTGCGTGGAGGCCAAATTGAGGGGCAAAGGCATCGCGATCTAGAGATTTCACCAGTTCGAGGTAAGTAATGATTGTAAATACTGTCCTGAGGGTTTGAACCCCTGGATTACACATCGTTGTGTTACTTTGAGGTGACTTACATGCTAGATGACGAGCGTGGGCTAGAGCACCGCTGGGGATTGTGACCTATTCCATCCCGAACGATTATTTTCATGCATATTTTATAGTTAATTGTTTGATGTTGGTATATTTTGGGTTGTATGCCATGTTTGGAGCCTTGTGCTGACTTGTTGAGAACCTTAGAGGCATTTTTACTATCTTTTCTCATTCTATTTCTTTGAAAGCATATCCTCAGTCATGTTTTACCTGTTTATTACTCAAATCTGGCTTCATCACTATGTTCTTAAAAGTGTGGAAACTACTTTTGGGTCGAGTTCCCTGTTTTACTGAGATAGACCGAGGGTTCGATGGTGAGAATGATGACTAAGATAGACTGAGAGTCTGATGGTGAGGTTAATGACTGAGAGAGGCCGAGGGCCTAGTTGTGAGGATTATATATCTTCGGATCGGGTTGCACGCCGCAGCAACATATATATAAATATATACGGATCGGGCTGCACGCCGCAGTAACATATATAAATGTATACGGATCGGGTTGTACGCCGCAGCGATATTTATGGATCAGGATGCACGCTGCAGCGATATGTTGGATCGGGCTGCACACCGCAACGATATAGCTCTTGGGCTGTAGGAGCCTCTCCCGGAGTCTGCACACCCCAGTGAGCCCGTCGACGAAATATATGGATCGGGCTGCACGCCGCAGCGATATATGGATTGGGCTGCACGCCGCAGTGTTTGCTATATGGTACCTATTGAGCGGGAATGCTGAGTGCGAGTAGTAATTGGTAAGAGATGAGTCACGAGTGACAGAGAGGCTAGCCCAATGGGCGATAGATATATACATGCACATGAGTGATACTTTGCCTAAAAGGCCTGTTTATGAACTTATTAATTTCACTCCTCTTTAAAGTGAGTTTCTATTGAATATGTTGATTTATTGACTGTTTTCACTCATCTTTATATTGAGCCTCTGTCAAAAAGTTGAACAAATATTTTAAAACAACTTTTATTTAAACTGGGATTTATGAGATGTTCAGAAATTAATCACTGATTTGGTATTTGGCTCTTTCCACCAAGACTTTTAGGTTATGAAGTGTTTATGATTATTGTTTTGCCTGAGGGGCTGTTTTACGAACTAAATTTTTGCCGAGGGGCCGATTATGACTTTAATCTCTATTATCATCTTAAATGGTGTTGAACCCCTATTGAAACTGCTGGAAAGTATTTCAAAATGATTTTTACTAAAAGTCGTATTTTAAAAGGGAAGGTTGACTCGTATTATGATTTGAGAGCCTGTTGTGTTTATTGAGCCTAATGTGAATATGGATTCATTGTTTCCTACTGCTCAGTCTTTATTTATTCTTTTTACTTACTGGGTTGGAGTACTCACCTTACTCCCTGCACCTCGTGTGCAGATGTAGGTATATCGGAACCCGGTAGCGGGTGTTGATTTGCTCAGACATGGAGTCACCAGAGTTAGCAGGTGGTTGCATGACGTTCGCAGCATCGCTCCCTTCCTCACATTGCTATTACTGTAATTAGTACATTATTTTTGACTTCTTGTTGCATTTAGACCTTGATAGATGCTCGTGACTTGTGGCACCCCTATTAGGGCTGTGTCCGGTTGTACTTTCATTAATTATTATAATTTAATCATATTTAAACTGCTTATGAACTGTTTATTTGTTTTAAAAGGATGAATTAGGTTTAGTTGACTGGTCTTGTCCCCATGAGAGGCGCCATCACGACCGGGTCTGGGTTTAGGTCGTGACATAAAAAAAGAATTGGAGAATAAAGAAAAAATTCCCCACAAAACCTACTATGGGTAGGAAATATAATTAGTTTATGGGTAGAAAAATAAATGGGTAGACAAGGGTAAATCGTTTTATTTTTGTCGATAATATGCGTGTAAAATTTAATATTTTGAATATTTTGTGTGTGTGTTTGTTTATAATTTAAATTCTTAAATATATATACCTATTGGATTCCAGGCTCGATATTTGAGGTCCAGTAGCACCAAACTATCATGAATATTTATGTGTGTCAAATTCAATACTTTGATTATTTAATTGTACAAAGTGTATATCTTCATCTACAAGTATAAGAACAGGGATTCTTTGCTAAAATACTATACCATTTACTACGCTAAAATTTTTTACATTTTACTACGCTAATAAATAAACTAAATGTAAACAACAAATACAGTTTAATCACATAACATCCACAAAAATACATATAACATACTAGTTTCGCAAATAATACACAAAACAACATGGAAACACTAATATCTACATTTGAATATTAACATAAAAAATTAAATTTCAATTTTACATTTATTTTAGAACACATTAATCTAAGTCCGGATAAATATAACATACTAGTTTCACAATAAAATACAAAACGACACGGAAACACTAATATCTAAATTCGGATATTAACATAAAAAATTAAATCTTAATTTTACACTTATTTTAGAACACATTAATCTAAGTCCGAATAAATATAACATACTAGTTTCGCAAATAAAACACAAAAACGACATGGAAATACATTCAATCAACTAATATATATTATTATACAAGTTTCAACATAAAATAAATCGAAATATCTCGATACAGTGAAGACGATGCAGTTAAATCACAATAATACAATGTTCCAATATGATGTGGGACCTACGTTCTTTACCTTTAGTGTGACGGGAGGGGCCCACGAGCAATGGGGTGGGGGAGGGGACCAGAAGCCGAGATTAAAAAAAAATGGGGGCAAGGGGAATGGTCGGGGAAGAAGACGAAGGGTGTTATTTTATTTACGGAAAAGGGCCAGATTTGTCCCTGAACTATTCGTTTTGGTACAATAATGCCGTTCATCCACTTATTGGACCAAATATGCCCTTCCGTTAATGTTTTTGGCTCACAAATGCCCTATGAGTTAACGGAAGGACACGTGTCATCGTCCTGTTGGCCCATTCTAAATATTTCTTAATTAATTAAAAGGACCCATTATTCATACCCGAAAAATAATTTTCTAAAGTAATTTTTCTATAAAAAAAAATTACTAAAAACTGAAGAAAAAAAAGGAATTTTTTTTCCGTTTTTACATACCAGGATAGGGATAATTTCTAAGTAGGCTAGCGTTAATCTTTTCACATATTTTTGGTGATATTTTCATTTGGCAAGAAAATTGCGGCTCAACTAATTAAGAAGATGTCGTTCGTGCCTTTTCTTAAACTGAAATTTTGAATATAGTATGTGGATAACTCAGTAAGGCATCTAAGAACTTTTGTGCTTATTTTTATGTTTTACTGGGTTAGCTAAATAACATCCGTAACCATTTTTATAAACTAAAAATACCTCTGTTTTTTTGTAAAAACTGGAAAAAAAATCCTTTTTTTTCTTCAGTTTTTAGTAAAAAAAATTTTTAGAAAAA
The DNA here is from genome assembly GCA_026770625.1 of Nicotiana glauca. Lineage (NCBI taxonomy): Eukaryota > Viridiplantae > Streptophyta > Magnoliopsida > Solanales > Solanaceae > Nicotiana > Nicotiana glauca. The sequence goes on from MU760795.1 coordinate 10,737, forward strand.
TTGCTTTAGAAAATTATTTTTCGGGTATGAATAATGGGTCTTTTTAATTAATTAAAAAATATTTAGAATTGGCCAACAGGACGATGACACGTGTCCCTCCGTTAACTCAAAGGGCATTTGTGAGCCAAAAACATTAATGGAAGGGCATATTTGGTCCAATAGGTGGATGAAGGGCATTATTGTACCAAAACGAATAGTTCAGAGATAAATCTGGCCCTTTTCCGTTTTATTTAATCCGTTTTATTTAAGGTATAGGGTCCTTTTTTCAAACGCTATATATATAGTATGAAATAAATATGCTATATATGGTAGTCAAATCATTTGTCAGTATAGCGTATAAATATAAGATGCTATACCTTAACGGAAAAAGTTACTATTAAGGTATAGTATTTTGTATTTGAACGCTATACATAAATATATATAATTATTTTTTTACACTTATTAATATATTTTGAGTCCAAAAAATACAATATTTAGGTTTCGGATACTCGAATATTACGTACCCCTATGATTAATTATGAAGCTAGCCAGATGATGAGAAGAGTAGGCAGTTTCATAGAGTTAGCCATAGCCATATAGTTGTAAATATGTATAGTACTTTGGTAGAACTCAACATATATTTCCCTGTTTGAATACTGTACTCTTGCTTGTGGCCCATGCAACTTCTTTTGTAAATGCATGGCTAGCTCTCTGTAATAAATAACCTTTTTTTCCCGGTCTGTGGCTTTTATTAACAGCCAGGAGCAAGGGCAGCCAATATAATTAAAAGAATTTATTTGAGTGTTTACAATTGACAAAAAAGTTCCTTATATTTTCCTACTATATGAGTGTTTATCAAGAAAAAATTATATTTTTATATTTAGCAAGTTTTTTATTTAATATTATCATTTATCCTTAATAACATTCTTTTATAAAAATATCGCGATATATTTAAGATCACAAAATTAAATAATATTCTTAATTTTAGATGATTTAAATATAGCTCGAGATTGATCGAGCCAATAAAGAGAAGCAAAAGAGCTGGCTGGTCGTCCGTAGGCTGCATCACGGTCGATCTTCTTCATATTTTTAAATTTCATAGTCAATCAAATTAAGAGTAGATAAATGAAATGCATAGAGTTTTTTATTTTATTTTTTGAATTACGTTGTTTCATCCATTATAGTATATATCTTACTACTTTTTTTCAGTTTGGATAATCGAGAGAGGTATATAAGGGGAGAAAGTGTCAAGTCATGAGTTGTGGTTATCAAACAGTGAGAGGGTAAGACAGTTGCCAGCATGAAGTTCGAGGGTTTCTTTTCTTTCCCTATCTTTCTTTTTTGTTTTTTAGAGTTTGCTTTGGTTACAACGATCCATTCCTTTCCCATCTCTCGCTATCTTACTGCTCTACTCAGACACAAAGCCACTGTCTTTACATATCTCTCTCCTTGACAAAGACACTACCCAACTCTCACTTTATTAAAGTTGCTCCATTATAGACCTCGACAAAGTCTTGGTGTGACATTTCATATTTTGTACGTATCCTATGCTACAGTTAATCATTTTTACATTTGAATAAAGAAAAATTAATACTTGAGTACTATATGTCATAATGACCAATAAAGTGGGATGAAAATTATTATCGTTGTTTAATATTTTGCATGGAAAGGAGCTTTGGAGTAACGCTAAAGTTGTCTTTGAGTGAACTATAGATCACGAGTTCGAGTCGTAGAAGCAGTCAGTCAGCCACTAATATTTGCATTAGGGAATGCTATCTACGTCACATCCCTTACGGTAGGATCCTTTGTAAACACGAATTATTTTGTGCATCGAACTGCCTTCTTTCCGTTCAATATTCTGCAAAGATAAAAAAAAAATGTACAATGATTTCTTCCCATACATTTTCTAAGTATTTTTAGTGGTAGATTCCCATTAAAGTACCTTATACTTATAATGATGGGTGATGCTAGCAGAAAGGGGTAGTACAAATCGAATCTGAAAATCGCACCAAATCAAAAAGTTAAATCAAACCAATTAAAAATCCGACTAAGTTTGGTTTGGTTTGATTTGATATGGTATTGAGTAAATCCGAACCAAATCGACGTATAAATATATTATAATTTTAATATATATTTTTAATAATTTATATAGATTTTTCTTTAAAAAAATCTAAAAATATTTGGGATATGATATTTAATAGAATATGAAGTACTCTATTTTTATTAACCCTAAATAATGGGTTATATGATCACTTTCTTATCAAGTATTACTGAAATGCGTAAATCTATTTGTTCTTCCATGTTCATGTGTCAAGATTTATTAAATTCTTATATCTTTTTCAAATTTGAAGTGACATTTTGATAATTTAAAATTAAATAAAACATATCATTAATTAGGTATTATATTGATTTTTATGTTTAATAATAAATTCATTTAACTTTGTAAGTATACATCAACGAAAACTTATTACCAGACGACTAAAAAAGTAGTAATTATGTATTATTAACAAAATTCTCCCATAAAAGTATTTTAATAGATCATACGTTTGTCAACTTTTTAAACTTTTACTATACATATATTTACTTATAAAAAATTTAACAGACTAAAATTGAAATAATATTCATGTAACAAAAAACTCAAGAAATCAGATAAAACCAAATCAATGCAAACCGATATATATAATTGATTTGATTTGATTTTAATAAAACAAAACTAATCGGGCCCATGTAAACCTTAACTAGCAGATATTTATCTCGACACACAAAACAATTAAGGGGTCGTTTGGTATGAGGTATAAGAAGGTATATAGGTGGTATAAAAATTTAATACCACCTTAATATTTTGTTTGGTTAGTAAACCAAGTATAAGTTATTCCGGTGTTAATTTTAACATCAGGATAACTTATACCTTATAAAAGGTGGGGTAATTAATATCAGTATAACTTATACCTTCTTCTTAGAAATTATGCAATTGTCATTCTTAACACAACATATCAAACAATGAATAAACAACAATCTCAATATAACTAATCTCAGCATAACTTATCCCAATATAACTTATACTGACATAACTTATACCGATATAAATCATATTCCAACCAAACGACCCCTAAAAGAAAGAAAAAAGACAAGATGAAATGTACGAAAAGGCCAAAACAATAATAAAATAAAATAAAATAGAAACATTAGTAGAAGAGTGGGCGTGAAATTCAATACCAACCCTATTCGCCAATTTATAATTCTAAGTAAAAATTGTGTGAGATTGTCACTTTTTAAAAGTGGTATTTATTTTTTATTCAATATTTTTAATGTCGAGCAAAATTAGTCCTAGTCTATTAAAATTAATATGAAAAAGCAATATTATCCTTTTCTTCCCAAATTGAAATACGTCATTTTCAGATTCATTCCTTACAACTCCACTTCTCCTTTTGCAATGGCTTTTTGGGTTCCGTACGAGTGTTTCCATTATTTTCATATATAAAATCCAAGTTTGAACAGAAGAAACGAAATGCATTAATCATATAAATTTTATGAGCCTCTCATTTTCTTTTGTGTCTGCTTTCGGGAGTTGAATTGCCTGGTAAACCATTTGTTGAGTTTTTGTTTAAGATGAAATAGTCTTAAAATGTTGGGTGAATGGAAAATGGAGGGAAAATAATTCGAATTTAGATTTTGGTCAAATGATCGATCGATTGATTAATTTTTTGGACCAAATTTATTTGTTAATAGTGAATATTAATGTAATATTATTCGTGTTTGTAACGGATATTTTTTCAATCCGTGAACATTAATTAAAAGGCCCACCATGAGTGCTTCCTCCATTACCATGAGATGCTTCCTCCATTAATTCCACTAAATGAGTGAAATTGCACTATAAATAGGTGGTGAGCAAATTGTTGAAACACACAACAAAGAAGAAAAACGGGTAGAACACTCGATATACACTCTGTATACACTGAAAAAACGAATTGCAATCTGATATCCTCTTCAGTAAGAATTCAACATCGGCTATACTTTGCATTCCTTCCTCTCAGAATTTTCATTCGACTTCTGAGTTGCCTCCTTTATTCTGCATTGAGCTACAAACAAAGCATCCGTAAGTGTGATTTGCTGCCGAACTTTGTGTTCGCTGAAACACTGGGGTTTGAAGTACCGCTACACCAGTGTGTAATTCATTCTATCCTGGGAGGAAATAATCCATAACCTTGGGTAATAGGAGAGGATTAAATTCCTTAAGGAAACACTATGAATTCAGTGGGCTCGAATTAATTACTGTCTCATTTATATTTACGTTTATACGCTAACGTTTTTATTTTTCCAGAATTATTATTTATAAATATAGGATAATAAACAAGGAACCAACACCATTCACTCATAATAATCACAGATGTGGGAGGACGAGATTTTTGGTTTTCTAAAGAAGTGACTTTTAGAGTTTCTTAACTAACAGATAATTAGGAAAAATATGGTAAAAAGCCAAAAAATTGAGTACAAAGATAATTGTGTTAAGGATATGTAGTCCTGAAGTCCTAAAGTTAAATTCAAAAGTTAAGGACATTTAGGGCTGAAGTCCTAAACTTAGAGTTTCAAGTTCAAAATTAAGGACATGTAGTCCTGAAGTCGTGAAGTTAAGTTCAATAGTTAAGGACACAAGTTCAAAAGTTAAGGACATGCAGTCCTTAACTTACAGTTACAAGTTCTAAAGTTAAGGACAGGCAGTCCTTAACTTATAGTTATAAGTTCAAAAGTTAAGGACATGCAGTCCTTAACTTTGACTTTCAAGTTCAAAAGTTAACGACAATAGGTCCTTAACTTTGACTTTCATGTTCAAAAGTTAAGGACATACAGTCCTTAACTTATAGTTACAAGTTCAAAAGTTAAAGACAAGCAGTCTTTAACTTACAGTTACAAGTTTAAAAGTTAAGGACACTTGGTCATGAAGTTTGAGTTCCAAGTTCAAAAGTTAAGGACATGTAGTCCTAAAGTCCTGAACTTAGAGTTACAAGTTCAAAAGTTAAGGACATGTAGTCCTGAAGTCCTGAAGTCCTGAATTTAGAGTTCCAAGTTCAAAAGTTAAGGACATATAGTCCTAAAGTTAAGTACAAAAGTTAAGGACATGAGCAGAAGGGTATTTTCGTCCGGGCAGTTAAAGTTTATTAAAACAGTGGCTAAAGACTAAAAACATTTTAAACAGTGGCTTAAAAATAAATACATATGTTATTAGTGGCTAACCGTGCATTTCCCCCTAATTCTAATTATTCTTACTTTTGTTACCAATTGCATTAGTAGACCTTAGTTTTCTCTTGAATATTGTCTTGAGCGAATAAAGCCTTATATATACATGTATAAAGAAATTTAAACAAAGATTGTAAGGCGGAAAATAAGCGAATTAAATACATGAATATGAATATATGTTTACGTTAAAATATTGCCCAAAAATACTTTAAGGCGATAAAAAGAGGATGTCAAAGTTATGGACAATCTAGGATATATGTCGTCACAGACAAAGTAACATTATGGCTCTATAGGTGTCCATCTTTTGTCTGGTCGGAGGGCACTCAAAAAATGAGCATTTTGAAAATTTGACTTCTTTTAACCAGAAATTCCTATTGCCCAGAAAGAGACACCAATAATGTTAGAGAAAAGAATCTCATTCTACTTGGACCACAATAAATAAAAAAGTTAGTACGTTTACTTTGAAGTATTATGATTGTAATTTGTAAATTAAAGTGGGCGAAACAAATGACAGTACTAAGTTTTTGTTATAAAACTATTCACATTCTCTTTTCTTTTCTTCACAATCACGAAAAGAAAATTGAGAATCGGCTACATAATTTGTTTATTTTTATTTATGTAAATGATTAATAGATTGACTAAATAATTGTTTATACAAAAGTGTTTGAAACGTATACAAAGGGGAAAAGCAACACCAAAAAGGAAAAATTGAAGGAAAGAAACTACAAGGAAAGAAGTGAGAGAAAGAGATGATCTCTTTCACAAAAGGCAAGAATCTTGGCCTACTTATACACCTTTAAAATGAAAGAAAAGTAAAAGAAATAGAACAAAGGGAATTAAGAATCATAGGCTACTTGTTTTGGTAAAAATGAAGGCAGTGGAAATTAAAATGCAATACGGACATTCTTGAGTAAGAACAATGTTAGGCAATGTAGGGTTATTTATGTTAAGCCCTACGATCAACTCTTTATTCCTCATGCTTTGACACAATTATGAAAGAAATAAAAACTCCTCGTTCAGAATGAGTCCGGAACCTAATTAATATTTTTTTTAACATATTAATGTTAAAAAAAAAAAGTTACTTTTCTACCTATTTCGCAGTTTTATACTGCAAATTGCCTTAACGGAATTTCTGCCGTTAAGGCAATTCGCAGTATATAACTGCGAAATATTAAAAAATTAATTATTTTTTTTATAGTTCGCAGTCGTATACTGCGAAATGTGTGAAATGGGCCCAGGTATTTTTGAACTACTATTTCGCAGTTGTATACTACGAATTTGGGTAATTCGCAGTATATAACTGCGAAATAGGTTCATTTTTTACCCCACTTTCACTGACATAACAATAATTCAAATTTAAAAACGCAGTATAATACTGCGAATTTCATTGAAAATTTGTACACCCCAAGGTCGGACTTGCCTTATTTATAGGCGCTTCAATTTTATAAAAATTCATTCAACACTTAAACT
>MU760802.1:0-11855 GCA_026770625.1 Nicotiana glauca
TGTAATCGATAACCGAATCGATAAGCCCCCAAAATCGATAAATCGAAATCGAAAAAATCGAAAACTTATTGAAACAATAACAATAAGCATATGTGCAAATCGATAATCGATAAGTAATTATCGATAAGGGTCAAAATCGAAAGCACACCCCTAGTTATAAGTACTACCAAATCACAAAAGAGAATTTTTAAAAGAGGACATCATGTTGTACATTGTTAGATCTTTATAATCGATGGTGCATCTGATTATTGTTGGGGGACTGAAAGACCATATATACAACAACAACAACAACCCAGTATAGTCTCACTTAACGGGGTCTGGGGAGGGTAGTGTGTACGCAGACCTTACCCCTACCTTGGGGTAGAGAAGCTGTTTCCAAATAGACTCCCGGCATCCTTCCCTCCAAGAACTTCCCACCTTGCTCTTGGGGAGACTCGAACTCACAACCTACTAGTTGGAAGTGGAGGTTGCTTACCATCAGAGTAACTCCTCTTGTCATATGAAAGACCATATATGTGATGTAAAAATATCTAAAACATGTCTTTTCAACAGGATGCCACCCAAAAGCTAAAATATGGCTATGGAGGCGTTGATTGTACACATTTTTGCCTTTCTGCAGTTCCTGATACTTGGAACCAACTCTTATATGCTTCTCTTTTACATATAACGTCTTAATTATAAGCATCAAAGAGAATTTTTGGGAAAAAATTATGTATTATTCTCTCTTTTTTCCACCTTCTTATTTACTGTACCACTTCTTCTTTTTTAACCCTGAATCCAACATTAAGACAACTTGATATGTACTGATTACTTATTTTCTAATTCTAGTAGTGAAACACTAGCATTTTATGTGTATGGAAGCTTAAAGGCTTTAGTTTATTGTTTGTTGCTTAGACGCAAGCAAAAAGTAGAAGTAAAGGGCCATCTTAGAGAGACAGTTGGACGACTCATAAGCTATACGTCATACTGCTCAAAAAAAAAATATTCATGTATAAGATAACTCCACAAGCAAAATCATATATTGACATTTAATAGATTACACACTTATTTGCGAAATCAACAAATGACGTGTGCCAATCTAACAAAATATTTAATCTGATTGACTTTCATTTACATATGCATAACCCTTTTCTCCCAACGTATTAGCGATGATCTCGTCAAACTTATTGCTCCTAAAAAATTTTGGGACAGTTTGCTCACAGATTAAAGTAAACCCAATTTATAGAAGGTAATTAACGATAAATTTGAGTAATCTATGACGGTATTTTGTAACCTCTGCAGTTAGGGCATAAATTTGCGAATGCACTCGACTAATTTACATATTGAACTACTTTGTAGGTTTTTGGTGCATTAATAGTAGTTTGTACCAATGCTTGTGTTTGCCCTTGAAATCGGATAACAATTAAACTTATAAGTGGTTTTAAGGATATGTGATTTTACTTGGCACAAATTGATAAATATAAGAATTAATGATAGAAATTACAGTAAAAGAAAGCAAAGCAATGTGATTAACAATTATGGCCTCCGAGCTAATTTCCTTCGAATCAACTGAACAAGATATTGGAAGTATGAACTGAACAACAAAACTTGCAAGAGATAAAAATATGGTATACTGCTTTGATATGCATGAATGAATATGATTACAAAATAATTAGGACCCTCTTTATATACTAAATGAATCCTATTTATGGTTTCTAGTTACAGAAGTAAATTCTATGATAGGCTAAACATCCGATCCTGATTCCATACGTGCCGAGATTTCTGTCACGATCCTTGCCCAATCACAGATATATCAGCTTTTTGTTATCCGCAGTAGCAGGCCCCCTTCGATCTTGCTTCGTTCTTGATCACGGTTGGCCTCGATCTCGATCGACCATCGATCTACGAGCTTACCAATCCATCTCCGTACCTTGTTCTGGCATAACTGAGGTCGAGACTTGATCTTCCTTCTCGATGTTCGGTCAGTTGTACAAATTGGACAAGCTGGATTTTGACCGTATACAGATAGTCCCCTCATTTTTTAGAGTGCATTGACAAGAAACAAATTGAGTCTTCGAATTTACCCTCAATTTACCATGACGTAAGCATCGTGACGCAAGCGGCAGAAGTGACTGAAGCGTCCCATCGATTCAGTTCCCCAGGCATTTAAGGCGCGTCAGTTGCAGGTCAGCCACTACCAGTATTGAACTGTCATCTTCAACCTATAAGTGCATCTTTCTTCATCTTTCACATTTACTTACAAATCTCCTTCACTCATAATCTTCAAAATCTTTGCCTTCTTCGGAACTTTGTATTTCCAAATCTCTGACTCTCTTTTCTTATTTCATCTAGCGTTCTTCCCCCGTTTCACCCTTCGTTACATACAAGCATGGCAAAAACTTCAAAACTGTCCAGCACAAAGAAACATCCTCTTCATCAAAGTCTGCCGGCATCGATGCCGCGGCGAAACATCCCCTTACGGACTTGGTTCCGACGAAGTATGCCACTACTGCTGATTTCAAGGTGGAAAACACTCCCTCGACTAGGGCCGAAGTGAACCCATGTCGAGGTACATGTGTACGAATACCGAAGGTCTCCTCAAGAAGGTGAAAGAGGAGTACAACTGGGTAGGCAAGAATACAGTAGTGCCTAGCCCCAAAGAATCCATCACTACTCACAAGGAGGGGTATCTGAGTGTCTATACCTACCCCTTCACGGTATGTGCTTTAGACCCTATCATATTTGTTTTTTGCAAGAGGTACGACATTACTCTAGGCCAAATCTATCCGTCATTTTGGAGGATCGTGATCCTCCTCCGATTCTTTGTAAGCAAGATCGAGGGGCATTCGTTTACCCTCGATCACCTGATGCGCCTCTACAGCCCCCAGCTCTACCGGGGAGGCATTTTCAAGCTTTATCGCCAAGCCACCAAACCCCCGTTCTCGAGCATAGACGAGACCCGAGACCGAGGTTGGATGAATAGATTCGTCCGAATAAGGACCTCAGATATAATCCCCGCTGAAGATATGTCGTTCCTTGAAAAGTGGAACATGAAATGTAAGTACTATTTTTCCTTTATTTATTTTTGTCGTTTTGCTTCCTCGTCTTCCCCTCATCTAAGTTTTTTTTTTGCAGTTGTGGTTGTTGTGCCAGAATTAATTCCCGACCTGAGATAATGGGTCGAGGAATTGGTGTCACAAAAAACTTATTCCGAGCATGCTTGGATAGAGTTGTCAAAAGGCTAATGGAAGGCTCGTAGCCATGGTAATCTTCTTTCCTTAGAAAGGTACTCATTCGGGTTTTATTATTGTACTTACTCCTCATTTTCGTTTTGTAGGCCTCGGGAAGGATTTGTTGATGAGCCGCCCCCCTATTGAAGAAGAGGCACTCCTTTCCCCATATGCCCCGAAGCAGGGCAAAGAGAAGAAAAGGAAAGAGGTTCCGAGTTCTCCAGGCCCGAAAAAGAAAAGGCCGGCCAGAAGGCCCCGTAAGCCTAAGGGGAATAGCATCCACGTATATCTGGAGTCCTTCCAAAAGGTAATGGATGAGATTGAAGACGAAGACGATGAAGAAGAAAGCTCTGGATTGGTGACTCGTGTGCGAGCTGGCAGTGAGGTTCAAAGAACCATTAGGCAGGTGGGAGCCGAAGCTACTTTGCCCCGACTTGATGAGCTCGAATCGGAAATAATCGAAGATGTCTTGCCTCGAGGTGGGGAGGCTACGGAGGAGGCGGTCGAGGCTGGTGCAGAAACCACGCTCGATGCTTCCCGTGACGAAGGAGAATCCCTAAAAGATTTACTTGGGGCAATGGAGATTGGATATTTCTCCTTATTGCCTTCGTTATCTGATACGACAATTAAGGATGCTCAGGCGATGGAGGCTCGCCACGGAAAAGAGGTCCACGGAGCATAAGACCTTTTCGGCAGCTATTTTGCTGAAGTGGAAGACGTAACCGGTCTGCGTGACTTGGACATACCGAAGAAGAGCTCGAATGAGGCTTCCTCGAGCTTTAAACTGACCAACCAATTTTCGGACCTCAGCGTCGACCCCGACCATAAGCGTCCTCTAATCATCTCGATCCCGGAAGATACCTAAGTTTACTCTGCCCCCCATAGGGGTGGCTAGCTATGTTCAATGCTTGGTCACTGAGGAGGACCAAGCCAAAATGGATACATTGGATGTTTCCTGCTTGTTCAATGAGGCCCAGCATGCTCTGAACCAGGTAAGTTCAAGGACCATTATCTTTTCATGACTTTGACTTGTAGATATCTCTAATATTTCTTCCTTTCTTGTAGGCTTCGGTGTTGCATCACGAGGCCTTTCTTTGAGTTCAAGAGAAACACAAGGCCGAGGTCCAGGGACTCACTGAGAAGTGCAACCTTACAAGATTCTTAGTGAGAAGCTTCGGGTAGACCTGGTGGAGGCTCGAGATGCGCATGAAGAGATGTCCGAGCAAGTATTCCGAGTTCTTCATGATAGTGAGGATGAGTAAAAAATAACGACTAACAATCCCATTCTGCAGGTTCGACAGAGGCTCGAACAGATCAAGGGCCTTCAAGGGAAAATAGACAAAGTGCGAGCCGAAGCCGAACAGTTCAAGGGATGTATGGACATTCTGGCTGCACAAAAGGAAATCGTTCAAGCAGAGCTGTATTACGCCAAGTTACAACTTCGATATGCAAGAGAAAATGCCTCGGTTCAAGTAACAAGGGTCGGTGAGATCGAGTCCAATTTAGCCAATTTGTCCAAGGAGCTCGATGTTGCCAGATCTGAAGCGGCCGCGGCAAACACTAAGGCCCAGGCTACTGCGGCTCAATACAAAGTCGATGCCGAAACCACCATCGAGTAGGCCAAGGGCATGGTAGATCATTCGAAGTGGTAGGCTAGAAGGGAGGCTCTCGAGGGGGTGTTTGCTCAAAGTTTCAACATATCTGCATAACTCGAGATCGCCAAGGCTGAGGAAGCAAAGGCTCGAAAGTTAGAATTTCCTGACGAGGATTTCGAGGAAGTGAGTGGATGGGGTGGAGAAGACTCTAAGGGCGAAGAAGCTGCTCCCGAATAAGACTAGGCCTTTAGGATTAGTAATGTTTCTTTTAAGGCCTTTTTGGACTTTGTAATGAGTTTAGATCGGGTCATGCCGCCCTTGTAAATGATTTTTGATATACGAAAGATTTTTTTCCCTTTATATTTTGTCTTTACTTCATTTTCGTTTTATTTATGCCTTATGAAATTGTATCCATAGGTTCAAGGCTTAGGCAATTTGTACTGAAACCAAACTAGTGTCGAGTGAGTGCTCGAAATCGAAGTAGGGTAACCCTTAGGTTTTAGTTGAGTGAAGATGATCCCTCGAACTCAAAACAAAAGATAGCCCTTAGGCTTTTGTATTAGGCCGCTGTGGTTTTTGTAAAAAGACTGACTTTTTTCCCTTTTCGGCTTAAAACGTTTATTGTTAGTTATACAAAATTTGTTATGCCTTAGCATAAAATAAGGAATTTTTCGAGAGTTCGAACAATTTTGTATCCATTAGGTTTTCGAGGCTTGATATTATCGAAGCCCTTTTCTAATGTTTTGTAATGCCTTAGCACGAAATAAGGAATTTGTTCGAAAGTGCGAACAATTTTGTACCCATTAGGGTTCTCGAGGCTTGATATTATCGAAGCACTTTGTAATTTTGCAGATGGTAGCCTTTTAAACCGATTTATGAGAATATTTGAAGGCCCGTTTTATTACGGAATTCGGACGTCTTCGAACCGTGTTAATTTGGTCGTAGCCTTTTTTAGTTTGGGACTTGCCTCTTGGGCTTGTTTTCCTGTTATACTTCGAGCTTGTTCGAAGTGTCAGTCCCTGAGTGGGGTGGCCGTGGCCTATAAAAATTGAGGGTTGCCTTTTTAAGGTCTTATGATTTCGAAGCTTTAATAATTCGATCTCGTCTTTTTGGATGGCAGTCCCCGAGTGTGGGGTTAATTGTTCGAACATCAGTTGTGATCGACCCTTAAGCTTGTTTATAAAATAAATCAAGAGTATGAAATTGTAAAGTAAAATTTCTCTAAGGCATGAGATATTTGGCAAGGAAAAAATATTTCTCTTAATAGATGATTATACATGCATACATGTTTGATGTCAGGGCTCGAGCAACCTATATGGGAATGGCTCATTTAGCTGTTTGGCTCTTACAAAATTTACCTATCGAGACCCTGCTGTCACGAAGTAATTTTCTTGCGACAAAGTTTCTATTCGAGGGTAATGCCCTCCAGTATTCGAGGTTAATTGTAAAGAAGCCTCGGATATTGTTGACTCGTTCTAAGTTAGCACGATCAATGGTTGCCTTGTTAAAAACCTTGCCGGAAAACCCTTTTGGGACAAAACCGATCTAAGGGAAAAAGAGTTCAACGCATGCTTTCAGACCTAAAATCTTCGTGTTGAGGAGTCCATTGTCGTTTCTGATCGAACACCTGCAGGAGTTAGTTTAAATATAAATAAAAATTGAGAAGGTCGTACCTTAGCAGTAATATCATTTTAGATGCGATATATTCCAATTATTCGCCGTGCATTGTACCGAGCATGTAGGACCCTTTTCCAGTAATTTCGAAAACCTGGTATATTCCTTCCCGTTTCAGACCCAGCTTTCCTTCATTTGGATTTCGAGTATTGAGGGTGACCTTTCTTAGAACCAAGTCCCTGATGTTAAAATGTTGAAGATTGGTTCTTCGATTGTAATACCTTTCGATCTGCTATTTTCGAGCGGCCAATCGGACGGGGGCAGCTTCGCGTTTCGTCCAATAATTCTAAGCTCGTATTCATGGCCTCGTTATTTGACTTTTCTATTGTATATCAAAATCTGATGCTGGGTTCTTTGACTTTGACCAGGATTAGAGCTTCGGCGCGATAAACTAATGAGAATTGTGTTGCTCCGGTGCTGGATTTCGACGTTGTGCGGTACGCCCATAGAACCTTGGGCAGTATCTCTCTTCATTTCCCTTTGGCGCTGGTAAATCTCTTTTTCAGGTTCTAAATGATGGTTTTATTGGTCGATTAGGCTTGTCCGTTCCCGCTAGGATGATAAAGCGTTGATAGGATTCTTTTGATCTTGTGATCCTCGAGAAACTTAGTTACTTTGTTGCTGATGAATTATTTTCCATTATCACATACGATCTTATAAGACATCCTGAATCGACATATGATGTGATCTTATGTGAAATCTATGACTTCTTTTTCTCTGACCTTCTCGAAAGCCTGTGCTTCAACACATTTTGAAAAATAATCAGTCATAAATAAAATGAACTGAGCCTTACCTGGGGCCGACGATGTCTATTCCCCATTTCATGAACGACCATGGGGATAAGACTGAATAGAGCTGCTCTCCAGGATGGTGAATCATTGGTGCATACCTTTGACATTGGTCGCATTTTCGAACGAACTTCTTTGCGTCTTTCTCCATATCGGTCCAGTAGTATCCTACCCCGATTACTTTGTGGACCAACGATTCGGTACCAGAATGATTTCCACAAGTGCCTTCATGAACTTCCCGTAGAACGTAATCGATGTCTCCTGATCCCAAACATATTGCCAAGGGTCCATCGAACGTCCTCTTAAGAAACGTTCCGTCTTCGAACAAAGTAAATCGTGCTGCCTTTGTGTGTAGAGCTCTCGACTCCTTTGGATCTGATGGAGCTTTCCATTCCGTAAGTACTCTATGTACTTGTTTCTCCAATCCCAAATCAAACTTGTAGAGTTTATTTCGGCATGTCCTTCTTTGATTACTGACCTCGAGAGTTGTACGACAGTCCCCGAGTTAAGTTCGTCATCCTCGACCGATGACCCCAAGTTTGCAAGGGCATCGGCCTCGTTGTTCTGTTCTCGAGGTATGTGTTGTAAGATCCGTTCTTTAAATCGATGCAAAGTTACCTATAGCTTGTCCAAGTATCTCTGCGTTTGATCTTCTCGAACTTTGAAAGTTTTATTGACTTTGTTTACCATAAGTAGGGAATAATATTTGGCCTCGATGACCTCTGCTCCCAAACTTTTAGCCTGCTCGAGACCTGCAATCATTGCATCATACTCGGCCTCATTGTTAGTTTTGATAGATTGTCTAATTATGTTACCCGTGGGCGGCTTCAAAACGATGCCCAGCCCGAACCCTTTCATATTCGATGCGCCGTCTGTGAAGAGGGTCCATGTTACGCCCCGCAATATTACGTTGATATTTCGTCCTGTTGTATTACATTAGGATGATGTTATGCTTTACAGTATTAAAATTACGATAATTTTGTACCCTGTAGTATTATACGTTGAATTTGTCGCAAGGTAATTGACATCAGTCCAAGGAAAGGATTATTTGAAGATTATAAGGATTATGCTATTTCAAACAAGTGAGGAGTAAATTCGTGAAGGTGGGAAGATAAAGAAATCGAAGAAAATGAATTTTCGTCAAAATTTGATATTTTGGGATAAAATATGGCCCGAGCTAAAATACACGGTATTTATGGAATAGTGCCATATAAGGTATCATATGACCATGATGGCATGATGTATAAAGTGTATTAAAATGAGTAGTAGTTTAAATAATTTGAGATAATTCTTAATTATGCGGGTAATTCGTTAATTATTGGGTAATGGGGTATTACCCAATTAATTAAAGAATTAATTGGATAAGGATGAGAAAAACCAATGTGGCAGCAAGCCACTCTTTAACCAAATGACTCTTGAGTCATACTAGATTAGGTGGCATATTTACCAGTTATGTCTTACATGTATACATGGACCTCCTTTATTATCGTACTTGTAGAATTTTAAGACTAGATCCATGCCTTTGCGACCGTAGACAGTAGCACCAAAGTTGTGATAGGAGCAACCCCAAGATGAACATTCATTCCGGTAAAACCAAGCTTTCTATGAGTTGGTCCTTAACCATTCTCTCTTTTTAATTTTGTTGTAGGTTACAGTGATGGTATAATTATGCACGAAATGAAAATTACTAGTGTAACTTGGAATATCTAAACTAAGGAACCTGTAGTACGAACGCCAAACTCGTGAGGGCTTGAGTTAGGAAGGTTATCTATTTCCTTTCCACTCTAAGGAGGATGTGTATTAGAATTATCTATGCTACTGCAATCTGAAGCAATGTAGTAAGGTGAGGATATTCAAAAATTGAAACTGAGATTTTATAGCATCTTATGCAACGTGAGATTTTGCAATTTTAAGGAAGTACGGTACAATCTTTCTCAAAAATATCATACGGAGTTCTCCCTATTTCAATCTGATGTTACATGTTTTGTCGCAATCAAGGTGTGTTGGAGAGATTGTCAAGAGAATCGAATCAGGTATGTTAAGGCTATCCCTTCTTTCTTTTTGGCATGATCCGTACGATATAAACGAAACGAGAAAATGCACAACTTCTATAAATGACTCTATTTATAGAAGTATTAGAGGCGCCTATATTCTTGAATTCCCATGTGTCCTATTATTTTATCATCTGTTCATGGGTCTTAGAAATATACGTAAGTTGAAAGAGTTTACTTCATGAAATTAATCAGAGGCATGATGGTCTTATGACGTACCAAGAGATTTTATTAATGTATTTCATATGCATTTCATGCATTTATACATGCATATTGAACCATGACCAGATGACGTTATATATGCGTGTATATATATATATATATGGGATATTGGAAAGGTTATAGCGTTATATATGCACCACCACCTGATCAGCTGGTATGCGTTGATGATTTTGCCCACAGTGGCGGAGATGATATGATGGAATGCCCTCAAAGGCCTGATGATGTTATAAAACATGTACCTATGCACGACATGATATTCATACGCATATGTATGACACTATAAGTATTTCATGATTTACAGAGTTATCCAGAATTACAGGTTGAGTCATTTACTCTATATTTCTTCCATGGCTGTTATGTACTTATTTATGTGCCTTACATACTCGATACATTATTCGTACTAATGTCCCTTTTGCCTGGAGACGCTGTGTTTCATGCCCACAAGTCCCGATAGACAGGTCGAGAGCCCTCCAAGTAGGCTATCAGCTGAACAGAAGATGTTGGTGATTCGGAGTTGCTTGTTTGTTTATATGATTTAGACGTGTATTGTTCGGTATGGTGGGACTCTGTCTCGACCTTTATAAAAATTATGTATTCTTAGAGGCTTGTAGACAAATGTCGTATACGTAAAAGATTGTATGGCTGTAACGACCCGATAGGTTGTTTTGAACTCTAGTGCGTCGTTCAGCAGTTTGAGGCCATGAGCAACTTCACTTCAGGTATTATGACTTGTACGCACGGTCGGAATTAAATTCCGGGAAGTTCGGAGTTGATTTGGAGAGAGAATTCTCATTTCAAAAGCTTTAAGTTGAAAGAATTGACTAAGACTGGAGTTTTGAGTAAATGACCTCGGAATTGGTATTCAAAGGTTCCAGCTGGTTCGTATGATAATTTCGGATTTGGGCGTATGTCCGGACCGGGTTTTGGAAGACTCGGGAATGTTTCGGCACCTATTGTGGAAGTTAGCATTTTGGAAAAATTTTATAAGTTTGGATTGAAGTGCATTTCAATGTTATCAATGTCTGTTTGGGATTCCGAATCTGGGAATAGTTCCGTATAGTGATTCTGGTGTTGGGAGCGCGATCGGAAGTGAATTTGGAGGTCTGTGGGTCATTTTGGAGTCATTTGGCTAAAAATAAAAATTTGAAGGTTTTTCAGAAGTTTGACCGGAAGTAGACCTTTTGATATCGGGGTCGGAATTCGATTCTGAGAGTTGGTGTAGGTCCGTAATGTCGAATATGAATTGTGTACAAAATTTGAGGTCAATCGGAGGTGATTTGATAGGTTTCAGCATCGAATGTTGAAGTTTGAAGTTATAAGTTCATTAAGCTTGAATTGGGTTGTGATTGATGATTTTGATGTTGTTTGAGGTGATTTCAAGATTCGACTAAGTTCGAATGAGGTATTAGGACTGGTTGATAGGTTTGGTTGAGGTCCCGGGGGCCTCGGGCGTGTTTCGGATGCTCAACAGATCGATTCTTGCCTTGTAAGGATTGCTGATTTTCTGGTATGAGTGCAGTAGGTTTTTACTCTATGCGATCGCGTGAGAGGGTCCGCGATCGCATAGAGCAAGAGTTGAGGGAGCTGAATTTGGCATATGCGATCGCAGGAAGTGCAATGCGATCGCGGAGGAGGAAGGTTGGGCTACCGTTGAAGACTTATGCGATCGAGGGGTTGGAGTTGCGATCGCACAGCGTACGTTTGGAGGTTGTGATGTGTTTGGCCTGTGCGAATGCGGGTGTCACGACCCTAGTTCACCAATTGTGAACACGTCATAACGACACCTAGTCTTCACGACCAGGTAAGGCTAACACATTGCGGAAGTAATAACAATTGCGAAATTTATAATCAAAACTAAATAACATGAGTAATGTATACAGTTGCCGCCTGGCACATACACTTTAATACCAAATACGGAAGTAACCTCCAAGACCCGAAAACCCACGGGCAACATAGACTATAAGAAATCTTATACTGCTCTAATCACCAGAATAGTCTAATACAAAGAAGGATCGAAATAACGTCTAATAACTATGGGTAAAATGAGAAGAAGACTTTGTGGATCTGCGGACGTAGCAGATGTATACCTCAAGTCCCCAATACGCTCCCTGACAGCTACTAATGGTACGCCTGCTCGGAAGCACCTGGATCTGCACATGAAAAACATGCGCAGAAAAGGCGTGAGTACACCACAGTAGTACTCAGTAAGTGCCAAGCCTAACCTCGGTTGGGTAGTGACAAGGAAAGGTCAGGGCCCTACTAAGACAGAAAACAATAAAATAGCAAGAGATTAACAGTATCGAAGTCTGATGAAAA
>MU760802.1:14734-28341 GCA_026770625.1 Nicotiana glauca
ATATATATATATATATATATATATATATATATATGTTTGGGCCTAGATTTTAAATTTAGGAAGAGGCCCAATTCCGAATTTGTCTTCTTTATTTTTTTTTTTAAATTTTTTTTATATTACGAATTAAAAAAAATAATAAAAAATGCTAAGATTAAATTATAAAAACCAAAATTATCTTAAAAACACTAATTAACTCCTAATAATAATTATCTCACAAAATTAAACGTCAATTAAAATAAAATCGCACAATTTGGACATTAAATGCTAAAAATGCAAAAAATACATATTTTTTGTAATTTTATATTTTTTGTAAAACAAACTTAATTATTCTTAATTAAAACTTAAATTTTATATACAAATGCAACAAATTTTTATATTTTTATTTATTTAAACAAATAAATATGCACAGATAAATGCAAATAATACAAGAAAAATAATCACCAAATTCACAATAATTTCAAAACAACCAAAATTATTTTATTTTGAATCTTTGGGAGTATTTCTCTTATAGGGAAAAATTCACGTGCTCACAGTGATGCGAGGGATGTGACCATCGGTGATGATGGTGTATTGAGGATGCGGGGCCAGATTTGTGTGCACAATGTGGATAGGCTTAGAGATTTGATTCTGGAGGAGGCCCACAGCTCGCGGTATTCCATCCATCCGGGTGCCGCGAGGATGTATCAGGACTTGAGACAGCACCACTGGTGCAGAAGAATGAAGAAAGATATTGTGGGATTTGTGGCTCGATGTCTCAACTGTCAGCAGGTGAAATATGAACATCAGAGACCGGGTGGTTTGCTTCACCAGATGGTTATTCTCGAGTGGAAGTGGGAGAGAGTTACTATGAATTTTGTGAGTGGTCTTCCTCGGACATTGAAGAAGTTCGACTCGATTTGGGTGATTGTGGATCGACTGACCAAGTCCGCGCATTTCATTCTGGTGTGTACGACTTATTATTCAGAGCGGCTGGCAGGGATCTTCATTCGGGAGATTGTTCGGTTGCATGGGGTTCCAGTTTCTATTATCTCGGATAGAGGCACTCAGTTCACTTCTCAGTTTTGGAAGACTTTTCAGCGAGAGTTGGGTACACAGGTGGAGCTGAGAACAACGTTTCATCCTCAGACGGACGGACAGTCCGAGCGTACCATTCAGATATTGGAGGATATGTTGTGTGCATGTGTGATTGATTTTGGAGGTTCCTAGGATGAGTTTTTGCCACTTGCAGAGTTCACCTACAACAACAGTTATCAGTCCAGCATTCAGATGGCACCGTATGAGGCCTTGTATGGGAGGCAGTGTAGATCTCCAGTCGGTTGGTTCGAGCCCGGTGAGGCTAGGTTGTTGGGGACAGATTTGGTTCAGGATGCCTTAGAGAAAGTAAAGGTGATTCAGGAGAGGCTTCGTACAACGCAGTCGCTCAGAAGAGTTATGCGGACCGGAAGGTTCGAGATGTGTCTTATATGGTGGGTGAGAAGTTTTTGCTGAAGGTTTCACCCATGAAGGGTGTGATGAGGTTTGGAAAGAAAGGGAAGTTGAGCCCGTAATTTATTGGGCCTTTTGAGGTACTTAGGAGGGTTGGAGAGGTGGCCTATATGCTTGCTTTACCGCCCAGCTTGTCAGGCGTTCATCCGGTATTCCATGTTTCTATGCTCCGGAAGTATGTTGGGGACCTGTCTCATGTTTTGGACTTCAGCACGGTTCAATTGGATGAGGATTTGACTTATGATGTGGAGCCAGTGGCTCTTTTGGGTCGTCAGGTTCGGAAATTAAGATCAAAGGACATAACTTCAGTGAAGGTGCAATGGAGAGGTCGACCCGTGGAGGAGGCTACTTGGGAGACCGAGCAGGAGATGCGGAGCAGATACCCTCACCTATTTGAGACTGCAGGTATGTTTCTTGACTCGCTAGAGGACGAGCGTTTGTTTTAGTTGGGGAGGATGTGACGACCCAACCCGTCATCTCATGTGTTACCGCCCCGTTTTCCCCATCTTATGCTCCTTCATATTTCATTATCTGTATTTGGTAAGTTAGAGTTAATTCGGATTGAGTTTGGTAGAAAATGAGACACTTAGTCTCTTTAAGGAATGTTTGGTTTGGAAAAGTCAACAGGAAGTTAACTTATGAGTTAGAGGTCTCGGATGTGGTTTCCGGTGATTCGGATAGCTACGGGGGATGATTTGTGACTTAGGAGCGTGATCGGAAGTAGTTTTGGAGGTTCGGTGTAGAAGTTAGCTTATTTTTGCGAAGTTAGTAATTTGGCGAATTTCGGTTGGTAGGTGAGATTTTGATCCGGGGGTCAAAATGAAATTTCGAGAGTTTGCAGTAGTTTTGTTAGGTAATTTAGGATGTGTGTGCAAAATTTCAGGTGATTCGGAGGTGTTTTGGTTAGGTTTTTTATCGAATGCGAGTTTCAGAAGATTTTTAAGAACTTAGGCTTGAATTCATTGTGAATTATTAATTTTAGTGTTGTTGGACGTGTTTATATGATTGGAACAAGTTCGTATGATTTTTTAGGATGTGTTGGTGCTTTTGGTTGAGGTTCCGGGGGCCTCGGGGTGACTTCGGGTGGTCAATCAGACCAATTTTGGCCTTAAAAGATTGCAGGTTTTCAGTTATTTTGTTGCAGAAGAATTGTTCTTCGCGTTCGCATTGATGAGTCGCGAACGTGTAGAAGGAATTTGAGGGCAAGGATTTTTGGTCTTCGCGTTCGCATCTGAGGCTTCGCGATCACGTAAGGAAAGTTGATCATGCATCGCGTTCGCGTGAGGGAACATGCGTTCGCGTATAAGGAGTTGGGTTCCAGGGCTGTTGCCCTTCGCGTTCGCGTGGTGATGTCCGCGTTCGCGTAAGATAAAGGTTCCAGACCTTCGCGTTCGCGTGGATGCAACCGCGATCGCGAAGGGTATTTTTGGTAGAGGAAAAATTTGTTCATCGCGAACGCGAGAGGACCCTCGCGTTCGCATAGAGGAAAATAGGCCTGGGCAAAATGGTTTTTATTGAACATTTCATTCGCGACCCAAATCTTATTTTCACCATTTTTGAGCAACCTTGAGAGTTTCTTGACGATGATTAAAGAGGGTTTCGACTGGAATTGATTGGAGGTGAGTCTTATGACCTAGAAACATCATTTAATTGTAGAATCAACATTTAAATTCATGGAAATTTGATTAAAAAGGAAGAATTAGGGCTTGACTTTTTGAATGAAAAATTGGGATTTGAGGGAGCATTTGAGCTCGGAGTTTGGATCTTTTGATATATATAGACTCGTGGCGAGATAAGGAACCTATTGATGTAAAAAAAATTTTATTTCGAGAAATGGGCCCGGGGCTCGGGTTTTGCAAATTTCGGGAATTCTTATTGTTTTTCGATTATTTTGATTGGGTTTTGTTCCCTTGGTATATTATGACGTATTCGTTGTGATTTTGGTCAGATTCGACGCGCGAGGAGGTCGATTCGAGAGGCAAAGGCATAGCGAGCTAGACTTTTGGCCGGCTTGAGGTGAGTAATAAATGTAAATGCTATTCTGAGTATTTGAAACCCCGAAATTTCTCATCGTAACGCTATATGGAGGCGAGACACACATTCTATGATGAGTGCGGGGTCGTTTGTTATTGGGGATTGTGACTTGGTCCATTCCGAATGATATTTCTACTACATATTTGATTGAGACACATACTTTATTATTGTGAATTGGGCTTATTGCCATGCTTGGGGCCTTGTGCCGACCTGTAGAACCCTTAGGGGATTTTTGCTGGCTTTCCTCACTTATTTGTATAAATTATACTCTTAGACACGTTTCCAATTGTTTAAAAATGATAAGAACTTGATTTTGAAACGTTAATCATAAATGAAAGAAATATGAGGGCTGAGATCCCTACCGTATAATATGCCCGAGCGGTTGTGATTTTAAATGACTGAGAGGGGTTGAGGACCCAATAGTGATGATATTTTTATATGATATGGATCGAGCTGCGCACCGCAGCAGTGTTATACTAATATTGAGGCCGGGAGTCTAATTGATGCCACGAGATGGCTTGATATTGCGCTTGGGCTGTAGGAGCCCCTCCTGAGTTTGTACACACCCCTAATGAGCGCCGTCGATGATAAATAAATGGAGCGGGCTGCACGCCGCAGCGGGTACTAGAGTGTACCATTTCATGTGTTGCATTTTCTCATGCATTGGTTTCATTGCCTGTTTTATCTGTTGTTGAATTTCCAAATTCCTGTATCATTGCTTTACTGCTTCTTAGCTATTGCTCTAAATTGCCAGTTATAGATTACTTTGCGTATTTTCAGGATTTCTTACTCTCAGTTTTTATTTATTACTCACTGGGTCGGAGTACTCACTTTACTCCCTGCACCTTGCGTGCAGATCCAGGTGCTTCTCAGGCTGAGTGAGATTTGATTTAGCTGAGCAGAGCTGTTATCCGGGAGTATCGAGGTAGCTGCACGGCGTTTGCAGCCTTGGATCTCTCCCCTCTATCTTTATCTTTTATTCCGCATTTTCTAGACAAACTTGTAGTAGGTTGTAATTTTGTAATAGAGGCTCAGATTCGTGACACCTATTCCATTTGAGCTATGTTGCAGTATTTTATTAAACTTCCGCATATTTTATCATTATTCCTAGACTTTTGACTTAATGGCTTAGCAAATTCCCTGTGTTAATTATCTATATCTGTGTAATGGTTGGGATAATGTTGTTAAATGGTCGGGCTTGCCTAGCAGTGTGTTGGGCGCCATCATGACCGGGGTTGGGATCGTGACAATATATAACTGCTCTGTCGTAGTAGGCTCGCTCATAGGCGCTCGGCCATACTAGGCTTTGTATCTCGACCAACTGGGCTCACTCATAAGTGCTCGGCCACAGTAGGATCGGTATATAACTTACCATCTGATCAAAGGTTGCCTAATAGGGGCATGCCCATCGATTATAGCTCGATGGTAATAAAAATACTGTAATACTGTATATATATACTCTCTGCTCTCTTAACTGGAAGAAAGAAATACTCAATTGAATATGAAATCCTGATAATAAGAATATTGTAACTTACAAGGCTAGAAAAATATACGTAATGCGAGACTAGCAAAATATACGTAAATTCCGAGATATGAATTTTTTTTATGACTCGTTATCAAACTTGTGTAATGACGAGATCATGCTAAAAGAAATAAGGGATTGCCTTAATATACCTCAGCGGCTAAGAGATGTCTGCTAGGTCATGCATACATGCCATCCATCTTCTATCTTCGAGTTAAAATCTTCGGCTTTATGCTTGTACCCACACTACTTATGATACATCAACAACTAGTCTGACGTTAAATAACTGCTCTGAACCTTGAGATAACTATTGACACTTGATTTTGATTCTCTTTAATGATACTATCCACTTTCCCTTCACTATTGCGGACAAGAAATGGTTCACATATAAAAAGCAATTACAGAGTCATGGCTTGATTCCTAATTGAAGAAACTATATACTGACCATTTGTCTCCTTATTGAACCAACGTACAATTGGATCACTTGTCTAATTCAACACAAAGATTTAGAATTTAGACAGGATATTGAAGCTTATAACATAGCATTTACACTGATTTTGAGTGTGCACATATCAACAGCATACATATATTTACAAACAGCCAAACATCCTAACAGTTAAAGAAATTTTCTTCCTGCAAAATTTTATTGCGTATGAGATTTCATAACCAAAATTCACATGAGAACATATAACTCAAGTAGTCACCATATGTAAATTCCATTTTCAGCATCCATACAGTAAAACACGGAAAGAACATCAATTGTTTTCCTAATTCTATCACTACCAATCCAACTTCCATTCAGTTGTAATAGTAACAAATTGAGCATAGCACTATTTTTAATTGCAGAAATGAGTACTTGACAAATTTATTTAGATGCATTAGAGTTCACAGCAAAATGGAAGTTTTCTCTCCAAAATGTACAAGTATGAAGTAACCTTAAATAATTGCCACTAAATTCCTTAGTATGACACATATGGTAAATGACTAATGAGTCATTTGATTTAGTGGCACATGCTGCCACGTGGGGGTGGGATAGAAAATTTTAATTTTTATCTACTTATTAGGTAATTAGGTAATGTCATGTTACCCGGTAATTTACCAATTACCCGCATAATTAACAATTGTTTGAAATTACTTAAAATACTACTCACTTTTAATACACATTATATAACTTATTATGGTTATGTGGTACCATACAAAATAAATACATACACTATTATTTCATTAAAATATCTATTTAAATATATATATATATATATATATATATATATATATATATATATAAAATATATATTNTTTTCCTAATCTCATATAAAATGTACAATTTTTTCGTACGCTCAATTTTTAAAATGGTAAAAAGATAACCTTCTTTTCAAGTGAGAAAATAATTTTTATCTTTACAACACAGAAAATCTTATAAACTTTCTCATATTATGTATATAATTAAAAACATATTCAAAAGTAGTAATATTAATAACTATATAAATCATATTTTTCAAACCATTTTTTTCTTTTACAAAAATGTTCTGCTCAAAATACCATATAAAATATATATATATATATATATATATATATATATATATATATATATATATATATATATATATATAACGTTATCAAGGTTGTTAAACTTACGGGGTGTGACATTTAATTACCTCGTCCTTGATGAATGCATGCTTAACCTCGGACTGCGGCCTTCTCTTTTGCTTTACTGGACGGAACTTCGGGTCCAAGCTCAGTTGATAGGTAGTGATCTCTGGTGGGATCCCTGTCATATCGAGATGAGACCAAGCAAAGCAATTCATATTGCCTATAAGGAAACGAATAAGTTTTTTTCTGCGTGCCCAGGTATACCTTACATTCTGGTTGATATTCGGTCAGTGTGATTTGTTCTAGCTCTTCGACTGTTGATTTGGTGGCATCGGAGTTGTCGGGAACTACAAAAGATCGAGGTATCCTATAGTCGTCGTCCTCTTCAATCTCCCGCTTCTCCTGTTGGGTTGAGGCCAGTGTCTATGGTTTCTATTTAGCCTTTTGCTTTCCCTTCGAGTCTGATCCCTTTGCTGAAGAAAGTGCTAACACCGGTATTACTTCGTCAATTGCAAACATCTCCTTGGCGGCATGTTGTTCCCCGTACACTATTTTGACTTCTTTAGATGTCCGAAACTTCAGATTTTGATGAAGGGTCGAGGGTACCACCATCATGTTATGGATCCAAGGCCTTACGAGCAAGGCATTGTACCTCATATCACCCTCAATTACATGGAACTTTGTTTCTTGGATGGTACCATCCATGTTCACTAGCAAAAAAATCTCACTTTTGGTGGTTTCGCTCGCCATGTTGAAACCGTTAAGTACTCGGGTTGCGGGCATAATTTGATCTTGTAGGCCGAGCTGTTCCACGACCCTCGATCGAATAATATTGGTCGAGCTACCTGGATCAACCAAAACACGTTTAACTTGAATTTTATTCATAAGGACAGATATTACCAGTGCGTCGTTGTGAGGTTGTTCGATTCCTTTCGTATCCTCGTCGTTGAAAGATAAGGTCTCTTCCAGTAAGTAGTCTCCCGTTCGTTTTTCCCTCTTCGTCACCTTGGTGCGTTTAAATACTGGTCCTTAAGAATATCGACCCCTTCAATGATCATGTGAATCACATGTTGTGGATCTTCCTACTCGTTCTGTCTGTTCGAATCCCTATTTTTGAAGTGGTTCTTGGTCCAATCACTTAAGAATTCCCGAAGGTGCCCATCGTTGAACAATCGGGTTACATCCTCCCTTAGTCTGCAATCTTCTGTTTTATGGCCATGGGTACCATGATACTTGCATTTTTGGTTTGGATTTCTCTGGTCCGGATCGGTCTGCAGAGGTCGGGGCCACCTAGTATCTTTGATACATCCAATGGTTGACACTATGGCGGAAGCATCTACGTTGAAGTTATATTCTGATAATGGAGGTACTTCTTTGGATCCGGCATCCCTATCGAAACCACTCACGTAAGTTGAAAAAAGTTTACTTCATGATAGTACTCAAAGGCATAATGGTCTAATGACATTTCAAGAGATTTTATTGACGTACTTCTCTTGCATTGCATTCATTTATATATGTACATTGACCCATGACCAAATGGCGTTATGTACGCGTATATATGTGCATTATATATATGTGGGATATGGGAAAAGGTTATCGCGTTATATACGCACCACCACCTGATCAGTTGGTATACGTTGATGATTCTGCCCACAGTGGCCGAGATGATATGATGGGATGCCCTCAGAGGCTTGATGATGTTATGAAAACATGTACCTATGCACGACATGACATTCATATACATATGCATGACACTATAAGTATTTCATGATTTATAGAGTTATCCAGACTTACAAGTGAGTCATTTATTCCATGTTTCTTTCATGTCTTTATATACTTATTTATGTGCGTTAATACTTGGTACATTATTCGTACTGACGTTCTTTTGTTGAGAATGTTGCATTTATTCCTGCAGGTATAGATAATCAGTTTGGCGAGCCCTCATAGTAGACGAGGTTAGCATTCAATGAGGATCGGTAAGACTCTACCTCATTCGGAATGCAGCCGAGTCCATGAGTCATCATGTCAGAATTTTGCTACAGACTTATGGATAGGCCGGTACCCTGTCCCATTTGATTTCAAATACTCTTAGAGGCTTTGTAGACAGAGGTTCATTTTGTACAGTATGTTAGAGGCCTTGACGGCTCATATGTATTCATGTTTTAAGAAAGATAGTTCATTGATACAGTGCTTCCCACTTATAGTTATACATTACGAATTGTAGCTATGTTGGCCCAGTTACCAGTGATAGTACGATAAGAAAGGTATGTTACATTGGTACTCGGTTGAGTAAGGCACCGGGTGCCCGTCGTGACCCTTCGGTTTGGGTCGTGACATATTCTTTCTATCATTCCGAACAAGGTTGCGTATAGGGACATTATTTCTTTGATCTCCACCATATGGCTGATATCGGTCTCTATTCGACTGTGGTTCTCGATCAAAGTCCCTTTTAACTTTTTTCACGGACCTGTTAGGATAGATCGACCTGAATGGAGCCCCTAGTTGATCATCCTCGACCTTAATCTTTGACTGATACTGATTATGCACATTGGCCCAAGTGACGACTAGATATTCTATCAAATTCTGTTTCAGCTATCGTGAAGCTACAGAACTCCAAGCATTGAGACCTTGAGTAAAGGCTTGAACAGCCCAATCGTTGGTGGCTGGTGGCAAATCTATCCGTTCCACTTGGAATCAAGATACGAATTCCCTGAGAATCTCGTTATCTTTTTGTCTTACCTTGAAAAGGTGCGACTTTGTTGTAACAACCTTAATGGCTCCGGTGTATGCCTTTACAAAATAATCTGCAAGCATAGCAAACGAATCAATAGAATTAAGTGATAAATTATGGTACCATATCATAGCACCCTTTGATAGAGTCTCCCCGAACTTCTTCAGCAACACAGACTCGATCTTGTCATCTTCCAAGTCATTTTCCTTAATGGAGCACGTGTACGAGGTGACGTGCTCGTTTGGATATGTTGTCCCCTTATATTTCGGGATCTCGGGTATACGGAACTTCTTGGGGATTGGTTTCGGAGCCACACTCGGGGGGAAAGGTTATTGGACAAACTTTTTGGAATCAAGTCCTTTCAATACTGGTGGTGCCCCTGGGATTTGGTCGACCCTAGAATTATAAGTTTTCACTTTATTATCATTTTCCTCGCTCTTCTTTTCCCCTTTCTCGATCCGCTTCGTTAGTTCCTCGAGCATATTTACGATAGCAGGATTGGTCTCTGGTTCTCCTCCATTTGACCTCTTTGGCACCTACCCGGCTCTATGAACAATTTCTTATGATGGCTCGATCTCGATCTTGCTTAGTGCACGATTCTGATTTTGGAGCTGTGCTATTGCAGCTTGTTGGGTCTGCAACATTTCGAATATCATTCAAAGGCTAATACCACCTTCCTCATCGTCCTGGGCGTTCTGATATACCGTTCGAGCACCTCTGCGGACACTATTTTCAGGGTCGACGCCCAAATTTCCATTAATGGTAATATGGGAGCTGACATCGATTGGGTCTACGGCCGGAGCACCATCGAGGTTGACTAGAGGTACTCTGTTTCCTGGGGCGGCTATGTTATCGTTCTCGCCATGGAGACCGAGATCATTATCTGTGTGTGTAGGTGCTACTTGAGAGTTTGACATATTGATCCTGGAATCAAAGACACTTCAAAGAACAAGTGTAAAATAGTGTGTGTTACGAAAATTATACCAGGAAATCACTATTATCCTTAGCCCCATGGTAGGCGTCTAACTGTTTACCCTTAAAATCAGATAACAATTAAACTTATAAGTGGTTTTAAGGATATATGATTTCACTTGGCACAAACTGATAAATATAAGAATTAATGATAGAAATTACAGTAACATAAAGTAAACCAATGTGATTAAAAAATTATGGCTTCCGAGTTAATTTCCCTCGAACTGAACAAGATATTGGAAGTATGAACTAAACAACAAAGCTTGGAAGAGATAAAAATGTGGTATACTGCTTTGATATGCGTGAATATATATGATTACAAAATGATTAGGACCCTCTTTATATAGTAGAGGAATCCTATTTATGGTACAATTCTAATTACAGAAGTAAATCACATGATAGGCTAAACATCCGATCCTGACTCGATATGTGCCGAGATTTTTGCCACGATCCTCGCCCGATCATGGATATCTCGGCTTTCTGTAATCCGTAGTAGCAGGCCCCTTTCGATCTTGCTCGATCTCTTCTTGCTTCATTCTTGATCACGGCTGGCCTCGATCTCGATCGTCCATCGATCCACGAGCTTACAAATTCATCTCCGTACCTCGTTCTGGCATAACCGAGGTCGAGCCTTGATCTTCCTTCCCGATGTTCGGTCAGTTATGCCCGATTTTGACCGTATACAGCTTCAAATACTAAATATATTTATACTGGTTTTAATACAATTGCAGCGATTTGTTAACTAAGATATTTCAAAATTATTTTAAGAAAAACAGTTAGTATAAAGAAATATTATGAGAAATTTCAAGAAAATTAGTCCTTAAATTTGAACAATTAGACTTATAATAAAATTAGAAAATTTGATGATTGTATGCAAATTATTAAATGTTAGAATTCATAGTTCTGGGGTTATTTGTGGAGAAAATGACATAAATAGTTCCTTAAGTTCTGGGTAGATATAAAATGGTCCTTCAAATAAAATTTGAGCATATTTAGTCCTTTACGTGTACAAGAAATGAACAATTTTAGTCTCCGTTGACAACTACCCTAACGCCGTCAGTTAAAACTAACAGATTGTATCCCTTGAAATTCAGGTGAGCAAATATCTATTACGACCCCAATCAGTTTCTTCGTCGGGGGGGGGCAGCCCGTCCATAAAGCAGGTAAAACAGTTGCTTTAGGCCTCATATTTGTGGAGACCCCATTTTTTTTTACACCTAATAGGCTATATATAAATTTTAAAATAAAATTTATGTGAAGTTAAAAAATTTAATTTCTTTATTTAACAAATAAAGAGATTGCAACTGCTTTAATTTCTGCCAAGGAAATTTCATTTGAAATTAATATTGAACACGAATTTCATAGGAAACGTGTAATATATAGGAAGAAATAATTTGAAGAGAATGTTAGTAGTGAAATCTCAAAATCTCTCGAAGAGTCCTTTAGAGTTAATTACTTTTTATAAATACTCCATCTGGTCCACAATAAATGACTTTTTAACATTTGATGTGCCCCTTAAGAAAATATTGACTCCTAGAACAAAAATGTATTTTGACTGAATTATCCTTAATTAAAATTTATATGTTTTTAACTTGACACATTGAGATATGTAAATAAGGGCAAATTTTGAAAAAATAAAGTTAATTCCTTCTCGATTATATAAACGGACACTTATTTTGGAGCAAAGCTATTTTTTCACTTTAAAATAGATTTGAACAACTAGAGACATATGAAAATATTTTTGGTTTTCTATTTAGCGATAACAACTGAGATCACTATATGATGGAAATTTGAAAAAATATTGCCTTCATCTTGAATGCTCCTTAAATCATAATAATCAACCCGATATTGATAATTTAGATTTATTTTCTAAATTAAAAATATTAAGGTAAATAGTACAACTAGAAGATAACAATTTACTTGATATACTCAATAAAATAAAAAGATTTGATTATTTTTCAAATGCCTATATTAGTTATAGAATAATGTTAATAACTCCTATTATCGTTACTTCAGTGGAAAAAAATATTTCAAAATTAAAATTAATAAAATCTTACCTGAAATCAACAATATCTCAAAGATATTAAATGAATTAGCTATATTATCAATTGAGATACTAGGAGAAATAGATTAAAAAAATTAATAATAACTTTACATTTAAAAAAAGTTAAAAAATAGACTTTAAATAAAAATAAAATAGTTTTTATTAATAAAAAAGTTAAGGCCTTGGCTTTAGACAACAAAATCGTTAAAATATCATGGTATAGCCAGTTTTCACATTGGTCAATAAAAAATAGCCAGCGTTTACCAAGTCAATGAAAAATAGCCACTATTTTGCTGCAACAGGGACCGGTCCAGTATAATATACGTGAGTTCTGGTGCATTTGTGTACGAACTCCAGCATATTATGCTGGACCGGTATACTTTGCTAATTCCTGTAAAATTTGCGAGAGACTGGAGCACCAGTGCTCCAAACTCCAGTATATCATACTGGACAATTATACTTAGTGGAACTCTCGTAAAATTTGTGGGAGTTCCAGCATAGTTATCCTGGAACTCTCGTAAAATTTACGGGAGCTATAAAATTTGCGAGCGTATTTTTTTGGATTTTGAACAGTGTTTTCGCTCAGATTTAAAGTGGTTAAATTTCGATGACTTTTGAAACTTGGCTATTTTTTAACGACAAGAGCTATATTGTATATTTTTTAATTTCTCCCAACAAAATCGGTCGGGCCGCCCTTGTTCTTTCTCTACGCCATTCCGTCCGAATTCCCTCCGGTGAGAAAAACTTTACCTTTACGGTTCCGAACTTTACCTCCGGTGACTATATTTTATTTTTATTGGCCTAACTAAAATCCATTAGGAGGCGCTCATTATGTTGGCAATAGTTTTTTTTTTGGGCACATCGACTAGTAAATCTTCCTTTAAATTGAAATCCTATTGCTGTTGGAAGGATGAAACCTATTAGAGAAGGATTAAGTTATTACTGTGATTCGGTTACTGTGTGAGATTCATTTACTTCATATGCCATTTTTTCAGTGTGAGATATCAGTATCAGTTCATAGCAAAAACAATCTATATATTATTAAAAGGAGAGGACAAAGCCCTCTCCTTAAACCAAGTGTCACCTTAAAAAAAAGTCACATGACATAATTAGTTACTATTTGGTTAGTTAGTTAATAATTAGTTATTATTTTTGAATTTAAATATCTATAAAAACTGAAAATAATAAAAAATAAAAAAACTACCATCTATATTATATTTAGTTAATAA